>CM021110.1:378087985-378201438 GCA_007115665.2 Sequoiadendron giganteum
GCAAAAGAGTGCCACTCTTATGATTGGAGAATCACCCAATGCCCATACATCTAAACATTTGCAATGTGAGACCTACACCCAAACTGCAAAGGAGCTAAAGTCGACAAAGACCAAAATGGAGATGGAGAAAAACATGAAGACCATTATGACATTTAGTGCTAAAATCATGAATAGGTTGGACACCACTCTTTTTATTTTATAAGATTTAGAGCTAAAAAATCATGGGACTATTACTGATAACATGGGTCATTTAGATGCAATGTATAACTTTCTTACTTAGGATTGGGAAAATCTCTTCTTGTAGGCTAGGTGTTGTTTTATGTTGGTTGCTTAGCCTGTTGGTTTTTATTAATTTTACTCTAGACATTCTAGTTATTTTTTGGACTCTTATGTGTTCTTAATGTGTTGTTCTTGGCCAATCTTGGGCCTGTTTATATTTCCCTAATGGTTGTTTTTTCCTAGGTTTTAGAACCCTTGTTTCTTACATATTTAATCAAAAACATTATAATTGACATCCTAGTTATGGTTTGACAGAATATTTGCATCATAAAAAATATACCCATAACGAGAAAACTTAGGCAAGGTACCATATGTTGAGCTAGCATTGAAATATAATTAGTCTACAATATCATGATAGATGAGAGAATAAGAATCATCATCAAAGTAGAAATATGAATCAATTATAAAAGTAAAAAATTATATGAGATTATAATAATTAGAAATGGTAAATCCTAAAACTATATATCAAAATACTAAATCAAAAGGACAAACAATAGAGGTAAACAAGATATTGAAAATAAAACTCAAAATCCTAATAAAAGTAGAATGATGAATCATAATGTTGGATTTAAATCCTAATAATATATTCAAAATTAAATGTATATAACCATAATAATTAGATCTATAAACCTTCCATAGAAAGAACAAAAACTAAGGATGAAACCATATGAGTTATAAGATAGTTGGATTGACAATTTTGTGTATTAAAAATATTTGATTTGAACATAACTTACCTAGAGAAAATAATTAAATGATAATAAGCGCCTTCAAATTTAGAGCTAGGAATAATAAATAATCATGCAACAAAAATTACTAAAATTAACGAAGGAGATAAATAAATAAAATATACTTTTCTATCAATTTGATGAAGAAATTACTATTAGAAATGTCACCAACTATGTTTGTACTACATCAAGATATCTAGGGCTATCACAACATGGCCTATAGATAATAAAATTTTATACAAACTATTAGGTTCAAGGGTGTACCCCTCCATTTGATCTTCTTGCTTGTGGAAGTGAACTTTATTCTTGTGAAAATGAACCAAACACATGAATATTATTGAATTTTATTGAATAGTAAAATTCTATCTTGGTCTAATATAACTACATTGAGAAAAATGTTAAGGAGATACACCTTTTAGGAACTTGTTGGCAAAGGATTTGATTTATTTTGATCAAGCCCCTACGAAAACCAATTCAATCATGATGAATAAAGAGTGGGGACAATAAGTAGTCATGTAATATACCCCTAAGATGTTGGAAATAAGCCACACCTTGATCAATGATGGGTTGGCCAAAGAGGGGTCAATAGCTCAGTTGGTAGAGCACTCTAGCAACAAATGGAAAGTCCTACATTCGAGTCCTAGCTAGTCTATATGAGTTGTAGCTGAATATGTGGTATTAAAACTAGACTAGGATCCCCAAGTACCTATAGTGTAGTTAAAAGGAGGTTTCTAGAAATAAGCCACAATCGGACTGATGATGGGCTGGCCAAAGAGAGGCTAGTAGCTCAATTAGTAGAGCACTCTAGCAGAAAATTGAAGGTCCTAGTTTTGATTCCTAGTTGGTCCCTATGAGTTATAGCTTAACTTAGGAAACTATTGAGATGTAGCATTTTTAGATATGCTCATTAAATAATTATCAGTCTTAGATAAATCTTAGAGTTTTCAAATTAATTAGGAATGTCCCTTTAACTATAACATCTTAATGTGTAATTTGAAATAATTTCATCCTTGATTGGTTCATAATGGCTATGGCTACTAAAGGAGGGTGACATATGCCCAATTTAAGAAATTTGAATTTATAAGTTTAGAGCTCATATCTACCTGTACAAGGCATAACCCATCTACATTTGTTATTATTAACTACAGTGTCAAATGGGTAGATACCGAGTCAAATTCATATTTTAAAGATAAGTGATGATGGAGATAAGCTACAATAAGAATATCTATTGATATTGATGCAAAAACATACCAACTTACATACTAATTAGTACACAAAAGACAACTTAATTATTGTAAATCCGAAACATAAGAAAAATCATATGAATATAACTTTTTTACCATTACAATAATCTATAAGATAACATTTGAAACTGATAAGATCACAACCAAAAAACGTCACCATTGCTCCCAATAACATTTCAAAGCAATAACTTAAATATATAAATTACAGTTTATAATTATAATTACACCAAACTTAAAAAATTTATTTAAAAAATAAATAAATAAAAATGATTGTATAAACATACTCATAAGACAAATAATTTACAGGAGGAACATGAATATTTTTTCGACCGAATATAATGGCACCTCATTAGATTTGTACAAACTTAAAAAGAAAAAGTTGGGGACATGATTAATCCTTTTAATGATTCTCTTATCATGTGGAAAAGGGAGTTCATATCCATCTTTTTGCCCGCGTATGGTTAGTCTTCTGTAAAAATATTATCATTAATAACTGAGTTTGTAATACAGTTAATCATTAAGTGTGAAAACAATAACGCCTGTTTATATATTGCTGTTTATTCTTTTTCTATGCCACTGTGGGTGGCTGTCCTTGGCCATCTCTGTCAACTTACAGACTGTACTTTTTAATGCTGTCTAATGTAAACTGTTTCAGTTTGAACTGCTTATCGTCATGAATATATAATCAATTCTCAATCTAATCTATAAATATATTGCTCACGTCAATAATAACGTAATAATTGTATGCGTTTAGAAAAAAAATGTCTGGTTTGATTCTGGGTAATCGTGGAGAAGCGCTTTAAGTTTGAATTCATTCTGAAATGACATTATCAATTGTTAATTACTTTTTAGCTGTAAATTTGATGTGATTGAATCATATATGGCAAGTTTAATCAACAATTTCTTGAGGAAGGCTATTACTGCTTTCATCTAGGCTTTAAATTTGGGATTCACTTAAGGAAATCGAATAATTCTTAAGTGATCATTGTTTTTCAAGAAATTGTTTCGTAATAGGGTACACACTTATACTGTTCCATATTGTTTCCCAAAAAAATTGGGGCACAGTTATTCTAAAAGTAAGTAACAAATATTTATATAAGAAAAGTAAGTTAGGATATGTGTATTCAAAATTTGATTTTATGTTGTTCATTTTGAGGTGTTATTAGATTATTGGGGGTAATGTTTTATATGTTGTAAGGGTCAATTTGGTTCCTATTTTCATTTAAAATTGGTTTTTGTTTCATGAGTATTGTTGTGGATGCAACCAATCTATTCATAGCATCTAAGATGTTCACTTTCACACTTCTTTGCCTCTTATTGGATCTGATTGTGCTAAAAACGATGTCACAACCCACTAATAGTTGATATGATTCTTTCCCAGCCTTTGGTGGTGGGATTACTAGTTGGCTAGACTTTGGCAAGTTCTCTTCATTGGTTCTTGGTATTTCTCTTGTTCGAGTTACTATTGAAGATAAACAAGATGGTAATGATAAAGATAGTAATGATGGTTGAGATCCTCCCATGGAAAATTCAAACCTCACCATCGTATGGGACAACCTAGATGACCAAAACCCACCTCCTCCTAACTTTGTAGTTGCTCTCACCAATTAGTATCCTACTATAATTGTGTTATTTTTTGTTCCAAACTATAACTCTGTTTAGACTATCAAGGTGTGGCTATTTGCACTTTCACCCACCTTTTTTCTTTTCTCATTTTGTGTAACATTATGTTTTAATTAGTAATATATGCATCCTATTCATTAAAAAAAATGGTAAAATTATAAAATTAAAGGAAAAAATGTATTTAGCTTTGTGACTAAAAATGAATAAAGTTTGATATTAATATTTGAATCTATATACCTTGGATTTTCAAATAAAATGTTGATGTATATGTTTTCTTTTTATAAAAGAGTCGTGCTTGCATTATGGACAATTGAGTTTGCAAATCTTGGTTAGACTCATAATTGTGGAAGTGTCATGTGCCTATAGAAATGACCCAATATTATGCTCAACTTTGCTTCCTATTTTTCCCAATATAAATCTAGTTCTTCCACCCTTCATTCTTTTTAGGGCATGTGGATTTTAAAAATATCCTGAAGGGGATGTGTCATAGGGGGACATGATTTCCTAGGTTAGCTTGTAGAAATGTGTATAAATGATAGAGGAAAACACTTTTCAATCACAAACATATGCATAATTGTGCAAAATTATGCATATTTTCCTAAAACAGTCTAAATTTTTAATTCATTTAGATAAGAGAATGAGTATTCTACCTAAACATCATTTGGTTCAATGGTCAAATAGTCAATAGCACTTTTACATCTCATCCACACTAAAAAGTGATAAATATTTTTCTTATTTTTATTGATTAAAATCAACATTTGATTGTTGAAGTGGATGTTGTTTAAGAATAATTGATGATGAGAGAATACTTGAAAATAAAAATTGAATGCAATTGAATGTTTGTAAATACCAATATATAGCATCAAACCATGCAAACTTGTGCTTAGTCAGCCCTTGACCACAAAAGAATAAGCAGAAGTGACCAAAATAAGATCAAATCTATCACTATAGAATCAATGCACATCTATGAAATTGACTCTTGATAAGGAATAAAATATAGTCAATTAAGTAATTAATATATAAGAATAAGTGTATGAATAGATGTAATTAATATATAAATTAGATGAATATATTGAAGTGTGTGCATATCTAGATAAAATAAAAGATGACAACATAAGAATGTGTATAAATGAATAAATAACTAAAAAAAAACCCACTTTACATCAGATTAAACCATTTTTCAGTCTATTAATATATTGAAACACTTTTCTTGAAGAAAAAATAAAATTCAATAAAAATAATACAATTATATAAATATAATATTCATATATATTAAACAGTATGACTAACATGTTTAGGGGAATAGTACCAACATAAACAATTAATTCTCCATGTAAATAACCAACTGAATGTTGACGCCAGACACAAATACATATGAAATAGGGTAGTTAATTTTTGGAAGTATTGCTAAAACAATGCAGCCAGCAAAGCAACAGCCAACATAAAACAATTGCAGCTTACTCTTTTGTTTTGATGTATATATTTGTTCAATAAACAAAAGCTTAACTTTTGAAAAAAATATTTGTCTTAGACAAAATATATTCAAATGGGCGTCAAATTTAAACCCTGGGAATTCAAATGTTTAGCCTTTACCACTATCAGTGCCCTAATTTCGATGCATAATAATGGAGAAGCCTTTGTTCTTCAAATTACATTAAAATAAACTTACAGATATCTATGTCTGAAAAATAATGTTTCATATATTCGTCCAAGGTTTTCAATTACTTTAGTAAATTTAGTTGTACGAAAAAAAACATTCTGATGCGATCCTAGTGTTTTTTAGGTTTCCAAGAGAAGATTGTAAATATACAAAGACAAATATCAACGTCAGAACAGTGCAGGCTCCTCGTGAGTACCGACCCCACTGCCCTTTTATTGGTTTAATCTCTTATACTGAACTGAACTTGGATTTTTTAAATGAATGGTGAAATCTGCTGGGTATAACATACCAAGAAATTGTATACTTTTAAAGGAATACTATGTACCCAAAAGATTCTGCTCAGATCTTTTAGATTCAAAATGTGCCTGTGAGAGCTTTTTTATATTGAACTATACTTTAAAATTATATATTCTGCTGTTTATGACAGCATGCTTACAGATCACTGATACAAACAAAGTGAAAGCAGTCAAAAACTCTCAAACTTTCACACAGAAAAGTACTGTCTTTTCTATGAACTAATGAGTATATAAAAGCTGTGTTCATATTGTATATAGTTTATTTTAGACATATTGTCTATAACACCATGACTGCATTTGAGCAGATTATATTTGCTTATTGTGAGCAAGTTGGCCAGTTTGAACTGCTCACAGTTGCTTATCCAGCCATAACTTTTGTGGTAACTTCATTCCCTGGAGGTTTGGGAAATGTAAGTATTGATACTGAATACCAAAGAATGACAAATGATGTGGGCCAACATTGCTATATAACACACTGTCCAGTTTATATGGCATGTGCAATTTAGGGTTAAACTCTAGTGATCACCCATTTGTAATAGAGAATCTAGTTGGTAGCTCAACACATAAACTGATAAACCAAGATCTGTAGTGGTTAGTACTTAATAAGTGGAGTGGTTAGTACTTATTAAGTGTTTTATATTGTAAAATAAACAATTATAATTATATTATAATCTTTTAGAATTACATTGTTTTTCATTAGATAAAAGAGTTCTTATTTTTATAAAAGTGAAATGGCAAAGCTAAAAGGGTTTTTATAAGGAGGCCACACAAAAAAAAATAAAAAATAGACTAATAACAAAACATCACAATAATGGTGAAATTTGTACATTTAAGTTTTTGATAAGATAAGCAGCATTTGCAAGGCATTGTATCCATACACAAAAGGCCCCAAGGGTAAAGAGTTTAAAACAAATAGAAAAATAGGGTCACATTCCATAAATAGATTGGTGGTAGTGAATAGACAACAAAACTATAGCAGAGTAATATTCATAGTTAAAAAAACAAGAAAGACACCTTACTTGGGAAGGTTTTCCCATTCTTCCATGAGAAACTTGAAGACATCGTGCTTCTCTTGGATCAAGCTAGGATCTGTTGTCTTGGCATGCTTCTTTATCTCTTCTTGTAGTGTTAAGTCCAATGTCACAATGGAGTGGTATATGACTTCAAGGGTAAAAAAGGGAAGGCCATTGAGCTTCCTTTCCAATTTTTCAACCCTAGTCGCAAGTGCTAAGAAGTCCTAGGTATTCTTCTCACACTTAGGGAAATTGTCATCCTTATGATTTTTTGTGGGGGTGGACTCCTTCGATTCATTAAGCATTGCATTGAATTTAGGGAACAGGCTAGTCCATCAATATATTCTTTAGCTTCCTCTACTTCCTCATCATTATTTCTTTCTTCATCCCTTTTACCCTACTCAAAGTCACTAGAAATCTCATCAATAGTAATGTCAAGGGACTGCTTACCAGCTAGCCTATGGGATCCCCTCACACTAGTAGGGTTCTTAGCATCAATAGTAGGGTTGGTTTATCTTATATTCTCATCTTTGCTAATTATTTTAGTACAAACATTAATCTCCTCATCAAAAGTAGCTTCTTCAACATAGAAGTTGACAATTGTTTTCTTATTATTTTTTTTGGGAGTCTCTTTCATAGTAGCATTAGGTCTTATACCAAGATTTTTGGTGGGTGTGTGTTTGAGTTTGCACAAACTACCAGAAAAAAAAAATTAATCTCATGGCTTTATTTGTTTTATCATACTTGGGTTGCTTGGTTGGGTGTTTAGGATTAGGCCCAAAAAAGCATGCTTGACATATAGACTCAACTTTCTCTTAGGAGAAGGTTTGGTATTTTCCTAATTTTGGTGTTTTGGAGGGATTTGAGGTGTAGGAGGAATAGTAAAGGGTTCTTTTACAAGACTATCCCTAATTGGTTTTGGGGGACAAAACACAAGTTGAAGATGGTATAACCTAAGGCTAAGCCCTTGGTGGAGCAAGATGTCTCGAGGATTGTCCAAGTTATTATATTTAGACATATTAGTTTCCTCTCTGAGAAAAAGTTCAAGAGAAGACATAGGTAAAAGATAAAACTAATCAAAAGTTCATTTTCCTAAAATGATTTAGAAGTGGCATGTGATAGAAGTAGTCACATTTATACCTACCCTCAAGAGTAATATATTTCAATAAACAAGGCATACCTAGTCTCATAATTTGGAGAGTTTACCATGGTAATAACTCACATGCAATTTAATTAGGTTTTAATCTTTTAAAAAAGATAGGTTCATGTTATCTATATCTCACACCTTCATATGTTTCTTTATTTTTTACACTTGCAAGATAAGCGTGTGGCTTGTGCAATGAACTCCTCATGGACTTTAAATGATAGCCCTCCCACCTTGAGATGTCTTCAGTTCCATTCACTAGCAAATTGGATTGAAATATTTTCATTGTGATCACTTAAACACTCCATTTGCAGTGCCAACCCCCTCCACATAGATATTCCATAGCAAAGAATCCTTCTAAAACTCTTAATAGGATCCTAGCTTCATTCACACCTTTTCACCCCCATGGTTTGTCAAATATTAAGCTAGAGGCATTGGTTATCTCTGTGATAATGTAGGCAATAGATGAAAAATATATTTTCAAAAGTGAGGTGGGGTTTTCCATCAAATGATTTCAAAAGAACCAAACAAGATGAAGGATGGAGGATTAGTCAGCAAGTCATGTCCTCGATATGAGAAACACATGGGCATGTCCTGCCTATCTGATTTTTTGTCAAACTTGTCCTTATGGTATCATTTTTAGGATGAATAACATGCATTCTCATGTCAACGATCCTTTTCTTATGCTCTAAATTTTTGTAGTGCCTCATTTATTTGGATTAATTAAAGCCATCTTGGGTAGTGAGATTTTAATCATAAAATAGTAATCAATTTTTGAGCTATGATTCATGATTAACCACCTTGTGACTTTGGATCCCCTTTTTTTGCATGAAACTTTAACCTCATTATCAACATATTATATAGTTTCATAATTGGAACCCAAAGGAAGAAGAGCATAAGACATGTTGTCCTTGAGGCTCACATGTTCATATGCTCATCCATATTCCAATCCCACAACAACCTATTCATCATGTTAGGGAGGGGATTTACAATAGGAGTATATAAAAATATAAGGACAACAATTAAGATTTTAATTTGAGTTCTATTATATGATTCTCCAAGGATTAAATATCCAACTTTTGTTGGGAGACATAAACTATCCATCCATCATCTAGTAGATTTTAGTGCATCCCCATGTTTTCCATAGCATCAACCACCTGATTTCCCTCTTTGTAAATGTGAGATGTATTGAGTCCATCAAATCCTATTAGGAGGTTCTAAATATCATAAATAATGTGAAAGATAGTCTACCTTATCCTCCCCTTACCTTTTGTACTATATTTATAATAATTTTTGAGTTACCTTCCACCTAAAGTCCTTTTATTTGTAGAGACAAAGAAATATTGATAACCCCTAGTAAGGAAATTGCTTCAACCACATTGGTATACTAATATCAAAGTGTATAGCACAACGGTAAATTTAAGAAACCCCCCCCTCAGTGAAGTTATAAAATCGTAGCGAACCTTCCCTATTATTTGAAAAAATATTTATTTTCGCTGGCGAATCTTATGCATATTATTAAAAAAAATGTAAAATCCTAGCGAATCTTAATGAATAATTGGTAAAATATAATAATCACAATGGCGAATCCTAGTGAATAATCACTAAAATGATTAATTACAATGGCAAATCTCTCCTTTAAAAATTTGCATAGTTGGTCGACACAATTCCCCCATATTTTTTTTTTTTTTAATATTGAAGTAGGGGCCCAGAGGTGGCAGCCAACAGTGGGGTCAAGGGGGTAGAGCCCCCTTGTGGGGGTTGAGGGGGCTATGCCCCCTCACAATATAGGTGGGGTTGAGGGGCAGAGCCCCTCGCCACCAAGCATAAATTCCCTATCAAAAATGCATTGGAGCAGACATGGATTAAGCATTTTTTAAAATTGTCACTTAAAAAAAAAGATTTTATGAAAAGTGAAATTATTACCATCGATTAGCTTTTTAATCAGATGGCTGCAAGTTAATTCTATGACTTTATATGCCCGTGCCTTTTAAAAAGGTTGTTGAGGCTCGAAATTTGTTTTGGGCCACATGATCAAATCTAATCGTGTGGCCCAAAACAAATTTCGGGCCTCAACAACCTTTTTAAAAGGCATGTGAAAATAAAGTCATGGAATTAACTTGTAGTCATTCGATTAAAAAGCTAATCGATGGAAATAAATAAAAAACCTATTCAAGGCTAAAATATCCCTAAAATGAAATGGTAAATTATTATTAGTGCGATATCTCCCAAAAATTAATTGTAGGAATATAAAATTACTGGCGAATATAAGTAATATTTGTAATTATAGTATAAACTACTAGTGAATCAGTTCCAATGATGCATAGTTTAAAAAATAATGCATTGGCGAATTAATCGAGACAAATTTATTTTTTCGTAAAAACTTGGCAATTCGACATCCTTTCTAGCTTGTATTATTCACCATTTCTGGAGGTCCCGATTTCAAATATTCGCCAATTGACGAAGATTTGCCACTAAAGTTTTCCCTCGTTTATCGAGGGCCTCCTTTATGTCTTTAATGATCTAGTTAGAATATTTGAATGTATTGTCCATTAGTGATTATATAAGGTTTAAATTTTTTACAGTGTAGAATTTTAGATCATAGAGATTATTAAATATTTAAAATTATCTTACAATTAGGACTTGAAAATCTCTAGTAGTTCTTAGATCTACATATTGAATTTAATCCAAATTTATTATTTTGAAGGGATTTTCAATTTAATTTATGAAAATATTAATATAATTAAAAGACCATATTTCTTTAAGAAAGAGGAAAATATAATGAAATTCATATTTAAATTTTTGCGGATGTCAATTATAAATTTTTTGTCACAATTTTTTTAAAATATATTAATTAATTAATAATATTTATTTTATATTTTATTGAAGCCATTAGATCATATAGACATCAAAATCTTTGACTTTATATAACAAATTACCACATTATGAAAGAATATACAACTAAATCAAAAGCTATCTTTTAACTAAGCTTATACAAATAGAACAATTCAACCTATCAAAATCCATCAAACATATCTCAATAATATAAAACTAATTAATAACAATTTAAAAAATATTAACAAATTATTATATAAATTATATAAATACTATATTACCTAAAATAAAATAACTTTGAAATCTACATTAATAAAATAAATAAAATGCACAACTTTTCTATTCACATTTTAAAACTAAATATTCTCTAATATTTTTTTTTACAATGCAAACTTTTCCACTCACTTTTTAATAAATCCACCTACTTTTAATAAATGCAAATAATGCTAATCTTTTCTCTAAAATAATAAACTCTTATTCCTTAAAGAAAAAAAATTCCCATGAAAATATTCATACCTTAAGATGGAAGCATATTTTTATATTATATTCCCGTTGGTATTTTCTACAATGAATAAAAAATGATTATTAGTCCATGATAAAACTTGGCCTTTTTTAAAATATATATTTGAAGTGAAGGGTCAAAGAAATCCCTTTAACTTTCTCGGTGGATCAAAAGAAAAAGTTTTTTAAAAGTAGCAACTTGGATGTGTTGTCCCTATTTACAATGTAAGTCCAAGTTTAAAAAATAGTATTACCCTCATTCTCATTCTCATTCGAAATGACTTGGGAGGCATATAATATAATATGAGTACCTTAATCCTTTTAAGGATTCCCTCCTCCTCAATGTGACAACTCTATCCTAACGAGAAAACAACTTTTTTGGAAAAAGCATATATGACTATGAGAGAAATAATGTTTTTGACCATATTATATGGTTTGTTATCTTGTTGAAAATGATATAATTGTATGGTATTTTTAGTATCTTATTTATTAATATTTAAATTTTCTAAAAGTTTGATTAGATTAGGTATGATTTTTAAGTGATTTTGACAAATTATTTTCATATATATATTTCTAATAATATAATTGAAAGATGAATTTTACTTAAATATGTGTATACTTATTCATCATATTATAATTTACTTAATAGACTCGATAATATGATTTGTCAATATAAAGAATAATAATAGATGACTTGATTTCAAAAGTAAGAAATACGAGTCTTAGTATAAAAAAATATAATTCATTAAAGTAAATTGTAATAATCTTATATATATCATCTTAGTAGAATAGATTATTTCATTATATACATAAAAATTTAGTATATTTATGTATTATTAGATGTGATATATTATTAAAATAATCACTTATTAATATATTGAGAAAATATTTTTCTACATTTAATTTCATTACTTTGTAGTTTACATATTCAATGACAAGCGTCTATATATTTTTTAAATTATAGAATTGTCATACTTCCTATCACATCCAAATTTAATTTAAGTTTATGGACTTCTAATTTAATGTGTCTTTCCATAGCCCAAATCATTATTACCAAATTCTTGAAACTTGATTAATTTGAATAATGTCTTCTCTATTCAATCATAATTAGTGGTATATTTGATTCACAATGATGAATTATTCCTTATAGACTAAATTATTATTACCAAACTCTGAATTTTTTTGAATGGTATCCTTAAAATATATGTTCTCAAATCAATCAAAATTGGTGGCTTATTTGGTTCACAATGATGAATTATTCCCCTATACAAATTTGGTGAAATGCTAGCTTGTTGCTATGAATATTGTTAAGAAAGAAAAAACTTTTATAAATATTTTGAAGACAAGAAACTCGTCACACATTCTTTTCTTATAGCCAAATGCATCCTTGAAAAGGTGAAAATAAGCCATGTGAAAGTGGAGGGAGAAGAATACAAACATATGTATAAAACTTTATTATGGCATCATGGTTTTTATGCATCTTTTATTTATTTTTAAATATTTGAAATGAAACATTGATGAATCAAGGACAATGGTGTGAAGCACATGAAAAATATTACCTTTTCTATTTTTGCAGAGGAGAATGTAATAATTTTTATATTTCTTTAAAATGAAGCAAGTTATTTTTTTAAATGGTATTTTTTATTATTATTAGAAATATTATTTTACAAATTTTTGGATATTGAATAAAGTTGAATTATAATAAAGTAAGTAGTCATAAAAGTTGTTAAAAATTAAAGTTTTAAAAAGATAAATTTATAGTAAAATAAGCAATAATATACGAAATATTAATATTTAAGAGAGGATAAAAATATGTACAATAAGTATACTACATAACATTATATAAATACTTTGTTGTACAATATGTGTGATCTTACAATAGTGTATCTCAATAAGTAAGAGAATACAAAATATCAATATAGAAGTGGACAAAATCATGTACAATGAACACATTACATATCACTGTATGGACACTTTGGTGTACAATATGAGTGATCCCACAATAGTATGTTCTATTAATGGGATAGTGCACTGAAACTAATCTTAGACATAAAAAATGTGAAAAGACCTTTGAATGAACTAAAATTTTAGAATGAAGAACCTTTGATTTAATATATATGTCATCAATACCTTCAATTGAAGGGATGGACTTCAACCAGAGGTGTTATCACCTCTAGTCAAAGATACCTTTCATTGAAGATATTTTTATTATCTCTTTAATAAAAATAAAAGAAATGAAATTTGTTGTTTTTTTACAGCTAGTCTTAGTAAAAGGAACTAGACACATGACAATGATAAGGGATGGGATCAACAACAAGTCAAAGGCATCAAATTGACCACAATCTTTTAAAAATAAAATAAAATTTAATCATATAGTCTAAGGAACTTTTTGAGTGGTTGGAATAGGCGTTTTAAATTTTTACATAATTTTTAGAATAGTTGAATGAAATTTATTTTTTCCCATTTTCCTTGTTTTCTTCTGTAGTTTGGGGCTATCGTGTTAATATGTAATTTTTCTATTTTATTAAAACCTTACTTACTAAAAGAGTCCTAAGAAGTGAAAATAAAATTAAAATCCTAAATCCCTATGACATATGATGTAGTCTTTCTAAATTTTTAACCATCAATATAAGTTGCATTTTATGAAAAATACTAAAATATAACCTTATAATGGTAGATTTTAATTGTATTTTATAATAAAAACACATAAATACAATGATTCAACTATTAATATTAATTATATTTTATGAAAAAAATATAGAATGTAATCATATGAACAATAAATTCTATTTAGAATTATTTCAACTATGATCAAATTTGATAGATAACTCATTCAATATAAAAAATAATAATTGATTAGAATTACACATGTATCTTTATCATTTTATAGTGATAATAGATTAAAGTGATAATTTCTATGCACTATTTCACACTTGTATTGCATTTAATAATTATCATCTTCAAACTAGAAAATATAACTCAACCTTTTGTTATCCTTTGATAAAAAATCATCTCATAGAAACATATTTATGCAATGACCTATATTTATAATTAAAAAAGATTGATACTATTACAATATGTTTCATTGTAGTTATATGCCTCTGTATAAATATTAACAATTTCATGCTAGAAAAGGCTTAATTGACCCTTAAATGATAAGGATGAGAAATAATTCATTTCTCATCCTTAAATATACTCTAGGATGGGTCTAGGAATTTCTTATTCAATGGTTAGAGATTACAAACTTCTCAAAAAGATATGATATTACTCCTATATATTTTTATTTTGAAATGAAAAGTTTAGAGCATTAAACAAATTCATAAATATTGTACAATTATAGTCCTTAGAGCAATATTTAAAAAAAAATATTATAATATATCACATTTAATTATTATATCTATTTTATATTTTATAGTGATTATAGTTTTCAATGAAATATAAAAGTCTAAATTATATGAAAGTTTAATATCGTGTCTAAATTTTATAAATAAAATAACCAACATTGATATGGCCATTTTACTTGAATTATTAAAATGTGATGTTTAGATATTTTAAAATTTTAAACAATGTAAACTAATTAAATGTAAATATTTTGCTATATTTTTTATTTTTTATTTTTTAAATGAAAAATTGTTTGAAGGTAGATTTTTGTGAAATTTATATTATAATTTAATTGTTGATTAAATGCTAAAAAATGAGTTAAAAAGGGATGCCACTTATATATATATTTATATTTTCCTTCAATTTTTTTTTTTACTTATGATATGGAAATTTAGTGTATGGATAACTAATCTTCTATTTTGATAAAATTATATTTAAAAATAAATCAAAAGTTGCATGTAACAAAATAATATAAGGGAATCAAAAGTTGCATGGAACCTCTCCTCTAATGCATAATATTTTTTGAGTCTTTTAATAAACCTTTGTATTTTTTTCTCGAGGAGATAATAGATCATATATTTTGGTATTGATGACATAGTTTTAGTATAAATACAAATAAAAATGTAAACACTAATAGGATGACCCTTTGGTTAAATGGCAGGGCTTCTTGCTTGTAGTGCCAACTGTTAGAACCAGAATTTTTATAGAAATTCTGAAGGAATTTATCCTTTAAAAATCTAAATTCATGACATCTTTGTCATAAAAATTCACTTTATTACCATCTACAAGGCCAAAATGGCCTTTTACCATTGTACCATTACCTCATTTTCCACCCTATGTAACCCTCACCTCATACCTCCTTACCTCAGCCTCTTGCATAATAGCCTACGATATCACTGTCAAGATAGTTAAACATTATACCCTTTTACCGTTATACCATGGAGGATTAGAGCTTAGCCCATGGTAGAGCGGTGAGACAAAGAGCAGCAGTGAAGGGAAACTGCTACACCGCAGAGGGTCAGAACAAGACCCATGGTAGAGAGGTACACTTGAGAATAACCATAAGAGTGGACACCGCCATACCACAAGAAGAAGAAATGTAACCCGTGGTAGAGTGGTATATAAAGGAAAGGAAGAATAGATACCACCATATTATGGGGAGGTGAAAGGTATCCCAGGGTATAGCGGTATATTGATATGTCAAGGGTGGATACACCATAGTACCACATGGGAACCAAAGGTGATGTGCGGTAAGCGACGGAAAGGAGAATCAAAGAATGCCACGATACCATAGGAGGGAGAAAGATAGCCCGTAGTGGAGTGGTGTAGTAAAGCAAGGTAACAATATATACCACCATACCGTAGGGGAATGAAAAGTGATGCGAGGTAACAAGGTAAAACAATCGTTGTGACATTTAAAACATGCTAGTCACATCAATCAACTTCAAAATATGAACTAAGATCGATTGAAAAGATTTGAATGATTTGAATTTATGATTCAAGAATTAATGCATATCGGTGAAGAGGTAAATGAATTAAATTGAGATTTTTGATCATATAAGCGGAAATCAAGTGCAAACGATCTCGAGCTTCAAAAGCGAAAGGAATTCTCAGAGGCAAATTGTATTTCTAGGTAAGCTATATTCAATACTCATTGAATTTGCAATAATGGCACCAAAGAAAATAGAAGTAGGAGCTAAGAAGGATGAAGCCAAGCCTATTAAACCCTCTTTACAATCCCCATTGCTTGCCTTGTTGCCTAGTTTGATAAATAAAGGGTCCAAAAATGTCTTTACAGAATTTTCCCAGGGTTGTAGAGACCCTATCATACCTCAGTTGGGTTGGAACCTCTATTGGTACTACTACCAGAAAAGGAATGACAAGGTTCCAGCATCAAACCCATGGACCCTAGACTTAGCCAACTAATTGCTCCCAATATTTTCATTGATATTGATTTTAAAGCCCTTGCTCATAGCTATCACGCCCCAACTAAAACTGTCAAACTTCCAAATGGTGGGTTTTTGGTTGATATCAATATTGAGGCCATTGTTAAATGCTTTAATCTAAAAAAGAAAGTTGTGACAGAGGTGAATGTAGTGAAATTAGAGCAAGAATACAAGAGATTAAGGAGAACCTACCGAAGTGACGATCTCTCTTTAAACATGAAGAGGGGTGATGATAATAGAAAAATCCTAATTTCAGCTCTTAAAGTTGAACCCTTTCAAGTTGCTGAATTTCAAGTGTATTTCAAAAACACTTACCTTGCATTATGTTAAATATTGGGGGTAGATGCAGAGGAACACATGTTGATAGGGTTGATGAGGATGGCTATGATAATTTAGCATCCTAAGTCAAATGTAGAGTTTGATTTTGCGTTTGTAATTGAAGAACAAATTTGTGAAGGTTTGCTTCAAGTCAGGGATGCTAAGGCCCCCATTACTTTTAGGAAGTAATCTTTGTTGTGTCATCTAATTTTATATCAGAATGAAATGAAATCAACCAAAAGGATGGAGTTGTGTACACAAGATAATGGACTAAGACTCCTTGTTCAAAATTGGTGTTATATTTGGGACAAAAGATGCAAAGAAAGTGATTTTGTTGTGTTCAGAGATGATTTTTCTGTGAGGTTAGTAGATGCTCTTGGTTACCCAACACCAAGACTTCCTGAATCATTTATGAGGGTGATGAGGCCAATGCAATACAATCTAGACTAGGGCTTTACACATAATTATATTGACTAGTTCCTAATGCCACAACATACTATCATCAGGGTGTACAGCTGCGACCAGGCACCACATATTTTTCCAAAATTTGTACCTACCAGAGTGTGTTTTTTGGAGTTCATGTGGCAGATGCTCTGGATGGAGCATGATTTGATAAGGAACCAGAGAAAAGGCACATTCTTGCTTGATCTGACAGAGTTTGAATAGTTATCTATTGGATCAGATGTGTTGGAAGAACTACAAAGATTCATGAGGGTTAATTATCCCCTTAGGTCTGGAAAAGAAAGAGTATGTGACCCAGAGGGCCACATTAATATGATTAGAAGGACCTTACTAGCTAAGAGGGCCATATCTCATGATTTTGACCATGAGGAAGATGTCATAAGAAATTTGGTTTATTTTGCTAATGTTATGCAAGCAAGAAAAAGGTGGATCACAATGATCAAGTGGGAGAACTAGGAGGGGTTTTTTGCAAGTGAACCTAGCCTTTTGAAAAGGATACAGTCGATCCTTCAAAAATATGATAAAATGTATAAAATGGCTCAATATGAAGGGTTGATCACTCCTCTCATCTCTCACCAACAACCTAATGAAGCCTCCACATCAGGTTTACCTCCCCCATCACCTTCACACCCATCCCCTCCATCTCCCACACATGAACCCCAAGCAAAGAAGAAAAAAATTGAATCATTGGTTGAATAAAGTGATGATAAAGAGGAAGGAATAGTCCTTGACCTAACTAAGATGAAAGAAGTAGCAGAGTAGAAGAGAATTCAAGAACTTCATGACCCCAAAATTATAACATCAGAGGAAGCTATAGATGAGATATAGGATGATGAGAGAGTAGTTGCCTCTCTATGGTTTATGGAGGATGACAAATTTATTCACACCAACGAATTTAAAGATTTTTGGATTAAGATGAAAATAAAACAGTTTGATGAAAGGTTGAGGATGAATCTCATTGGAGCTAATGATTTAAAACATATAAAGATTCAGGCTCAAACATTGGTAGAGTTGAATATTGATAATATCAATGTTACCCCATAGGAGGCAAGGGAATTGGTGTTGAAAATTGATATGTTGATCATATCAGGAATGGAATTGTCCAGGGCATTTCTTCTGGACCAAATTAGAGCACAAGATGACCCAATGTTGGTTGCAAAATTTGATTAAGAGGAAGGTGTATCGGGAACATGATATAACCCTACCACTGAGAGTCTTGCATTATGGACAAAACAAAAAGAACACAAGGAAGCCTAGACTATTAGATGTGGTGCATTAAATGAGAGGGTCAACCATGGTGAGGACTATGAAAGATACAACCCCTACTGAGGCTGCAACCTTGACTATGCATTCAACAATGTTTACCAAAGATGTGGTGGAGAATATGGAGAATAAAATAATTGAATATGAGAAGAGAGTGAGAGTATCAAATGATGAAGTAAATAAATTGTTCATTGAAAATGTGAAGTTGAAATAGCAATTACAGTAGGAAACAATAGTGAGGGGAGATGAGGTAGTTGTATATCACCCACCTATCCAAGTAGAAGACCCACAAATTCAACAGATGAGAGATGAAATCAATAGGCTAAAGAAACATAACATGGAAGATGTCAAACATCACATCCTGGATACCTTAAGAAAGATATTGGAGCATAGAATTGAAATGTTGAAAGAAAAGATATGTGTATATGAAAGCTTTAGCAATCTAGTTAAAGCTTTGGAATAGATAATTTCGAATTCCCCTATCCTTGAGGAACTCCAGAAAAGGTGGCAGCCTACTTATCACACTTTGACTACTCTCTGCAAAGAAACCCAAAGGGATCCAGATGCTCCTCCAAAGCTTAAACCCACTCAGGAAATGGTAAAGGGTATGATTGAGGAGAACAATTATTTAACATATATGAAGAAGAAAATAGAGAATAGAAGGAATGAATTTGATTCCATAAGGAGCATCTTCAACCCTTCAATCATCAGAGATGATAATTAGTTAAAAGGTGTTGATGAATGGAAAGGTGATTTTTATCAAATTGTTTCTCAGTACTTGACACACATACAAGATGGTGATGATTTCAACCTTGATAGATTTCACACTTTGTTGGATGGGATTTTCATACTGGATAATGGATACATGAATTTTGTGGTAGATGTCAGAAACCTACTGAACAATAGATGGAAAAGTCACCTCACAAATCTCTCAGCTATACAGAAATTTAAATGGCCAAATGATCTGACAATCAGTAAATGGAAAGATAAGTATTTGGGCTCTGAAGAGGATTAACTATCATTGTCACGAAAAAGTATTAATCATATAGTAAAAGATTTGCACAGGTCTTGGCTGACCACAGGCTTCTTACTCGAAGACTAACGGATTGGATTTTATGTTTGTTTAGTTTTTTTAGTTATGTTTGATCTCATAATTATGTTTTGTTATCAAAATGCATGACCTTTGGCCTGAAGCTTGTTTCCTCTCATATAAATACGAGAGACCAAGACCAAAGGGAGATGGTAGATTAGATGTAGGATAAAATAGTAGTCGAATAGGAACATATAAAATGTTTACACTTCAAAAGACCATGATGCAAGTATAATTTTGAAGAAGTTAATGAAATATCTTTGATTCGGTGGCCCCATTTTGGTGTCAGTTGTTTGTTGAATTTATTCAATTATTTGATTGTCACCAACATAATATTTCTTAATTATTTGAGTTGATATATCAAGCATATATTCAATTTATCAATGCACATTTGTTGTACCTGTGTGATGTGATTAACTAGTTTCTTTAAAGAAGAATTAAATTCCTTTTAATCAATTGCAGTAATATGAAAGTTTTATTTGGATTAGTAAGAAGAATCATATAATTAGGATTGATATTTTTCCTCCAGTAGGGTTTGTCAATAACTTTCTTGCACATTTATACAAGTTATAAACTAATATATGTATGTCAAACAATTAGAATTTCTGCGAAATAGAAGCCATTCATCATAGACTTTCATTTGACTCCATTTTACCCAAAAAGGAATTGGTCTCACCAATTTTATTTATTTAGTTTCATTGAATTCATTTCCAAAATACTAGATTTATTAATTGAACATATTCTTAGACCTTGATATTGCTTATACAATTTATACTAAATTAGGATCACATCTCTCCATTTTCAAATTGCCATTGTGGATAGATTGATCAAGTAGGAAACACAATCTATGTCTACTTTTCTTGCATAGTTACACCCACCTAAGTTTAGTAGAGCCTAAAGAGTAGAAGGTTCAATCACATTAATTAGCCTTGTACATTAGCCAAAAATGTGTCAAGAGCTTGGCAACCTCTTGTGGTTCAAACCTATGTTTTTGAGACCTAACACCAACAACCAAGGTTCAAACCTTGTAGGGCTACTCTTTACCATTTCAAGAATTGAGGGGCCCCCAAGATCTTGTATCTTCACTTACCAATGGGATTTTGAGTGGAGCATTTGCATTCCACCCAAGGGGTACATCCTTGGCTTGATTTTTTTATGGAAGATAAAAAGAATGATGGAACAAAGGATTGGGGAATGGGATTGGTGCAGGAGCACCTCGACTCTTATAATGACTTAGTCATCTTAAATTTCGTGAGACCATATCAAGAAATGGTTTGAATTTGTAATCGATATCTCCATATAAAAAAAAAGATTAAATAAAAGTTGTAACTGAATACGGGGATAGTGAACAGTTTGTCTTACTACCCTAGAATCTCTATAAAGAGACAACATGTAACTGCATACGGAGAGAGGAAATAGAGAGTGCAAATATGGGAAAATAGAGAGGAGAGTAAACAAAAGGGAGAAGAAATCGGGCTCTCTGGCCTTCGGCCAGAGAGCCATTTAGTGTATGAATGTTTTTGCAATATTAATATTTGGAATGTTTAGTGTATGATCATTTTCATTCCCACCGTGTCTCTATTTGTTTCTGGTTTATTGTTTTACAGTTGTGAATGTAGTTTAGGTTTGAGGAATGCGATATTTGTAGACTTTTTTAAAATCTCCATTGTTGACAATCCCCAAAAAACCGTTGCTTGACAGTCGCCTTGGAGACCGAGGGAGAGATGTTGGCAGAGCTATGAGTATTTGATTCGATTTGCAAAGAAGCCATTATATCATGGTACATCACTCGACCATTATAGTTGAGCCATCCCATGCCGTGCAGACCCACAAGGTGTAAGGGATTAGATGATATGGAGCGACTGTGAAGGATGGATAGCTATGATATGCGAATGAAGGAAGACTGCGAAGATAACAGGTGTTGTCTTGATCACTCCTGATTAGGAGTGATCAGTAGTGATGTAGATGCTTTGTTGGTGAGAAAAATGAGAAGGTGTCGATGCTGCAGGATATTGAGAGAAGGTGTTGAAACTTTCCAGTGAATTCCAGTGTGTTCGCATCAGAAGCTACAGGATATCCAATATCTTGTGTGTGTCTTGTGGATATTTTATGGTATGCAGAAGCTTGTTTTTGTTGTATCGCATGAGGGATGATGTGGTGGATATAGACATATCATTGAAGGAGGCTAGGCCAAGGAAAAATCAAGAGTATCTACAAAGGTAGAGGCATGCTAGGATAGCAGGATAATCTCTAAGGGGAGGAAACAACAAAGAAATTGGTAGTAGCTTCAAGTAACATGATAAAAATTCTGGCTGGAAAGAAAATAAACAAGGATTATGGATATTGGAAATGAAGTGAAAAGAGATGAATTATGGAGTAGAAGCAAAGGAAGATCTTCTCACCAAAATGAATAGTGGGATGTTGCTAAGCACCCCAAACTGGGGTATGGATCACAAATAAAAATGGGAGGATCCACTGAGAGTGAGATGCAATATAGAAATTTGAGGGCTTGGAGTAGGGAATTAGATTAGGGTAAGAAAGATGGTGTATGGGTGATTGATAAAAGGAGCAAGGAAAGAGGATTTGTGATTGAGGTGTTTGGGGGACGATCACCTCTCCTTTCCATTGGTGCAAACACTATACCATTAGGGCATGTTAAGGGAATATCATAACTAGACCACTAATCTAAGTTCTAAGAACCAAGTTGGCCTCCCAAGTAAAGAAGAAATGAGAAGCCAAGGGGATATCTCTGGAAGAAATCTAAGGGGTTCACTAACTCGCAAAAAACTTTTAATAGTTAGGCCATTATAATGTCATCAAAGACCTTAGAATTGACCAAGATAAACTTGTAGAGGTGTGATTTTTTTGTGAAATGGTGTGGTAGATGGTTGGAAAGAGGGAAGATCATGGAATGGTGCATATATATGTGGGGAAAAAAGTGAACATAATATTTATACATAACAACTATTTGCTAGTGGTATGTTCCTTCGAGATAATAAAAAATAATCTTGGAAGAATGACCATTAATGATAGATAGGGTAGGGTTCTATCTCAAATATTGGGAACCTAATTTTGATCCAATACAACATGAAATGGAGAGATTCCCAATATGGATTAAACTCTATAGTCCTCCTTCAAAATACTATAATGGGGATGTTTTAGTAATGATTAGGGAAGATTTGGGGATAATCATCTATGTTGACTAAAAAATTCATGAATGGGAGAAACAATCATATTTTAGGATATTGGTGGAGGTAGAAAAAAAAAACATGGTGGGAAAAAATTCAGATTATAACAGAAACATGACACTAGAAATAGAAGATTGCTTTAGACTCTATAAAAAGGATCTCTAGGCATGGAAGAGTGGATAAAGCCAAACATGTCAAGGAGAGGTTCCTTGAAGTTCTAAAAAAATTGGAGAAACACTTTTTAATAGATACAAACACACACTCCTAGGAAATACCACCAGAGCATGGCCAGAGCAAGAGCAGATAGATAAATTGGTAATGTTGAAAGTAAAGGAGGATTTTAAGCAAGATAAAGAAGTAAAGGAAGGGATGGTGGAAGGAATCATGCAAAAATACTTATATATTAGGGATCAAACATAATAATTCAATGGGGTTGACTCTATCCTAGAAGAAGGGTGTGAATTGATGGGACTAACACAAGATCTAGGAATAGAACTGGAGAACACAAATATAATGGGATGTGAAAATACCATGTATGAAATCAATCTTATGATAGGAGAGGCATTGGAAGAGGGTTAATATTTTTTGTGTTGCGGATGCACCTAAGATATTCTCAGAGATGGTAAAATGTCTGGTGAAGCGTGTTGAGTGATCCACATAAGATTATCTTGCTAGAGATGTGTGTACTTCAAAGATCATTGGTGTTTTCATTAGGTTTGGTCAACCTGGTGCTTTTACATTACATTAGGTTTTTACATCAACTTAAGAAATCATTTTCTTGATCCAAGATGTTGTTTGGGTCATAAATTAAATATGTAATTGGTCCTCTCTCATTCTTATCCACCGTGGGAATGTTGAGTAGCCGACCTATTTTGAATTTTTAAAATGAAATTGTATAGCCGACCTTGGAGAATGATCCTAAGGTTGAAGATGGTATAAAATAAAACCAAGTTGTGGATAATTTCATATCCATCATCCACGAATCGAGCAAGTGAGTGAAGTGTGTGAACAAGTGCAAAAAATAGAGGGTGGAAGAGTGAGTTGAGGAAATAGTAATTTGAGGTGTTAGATTCTTGAAAGTAGTGAGTTGATGGCGTATACAATATTTTGATCAGGTTGTAAATGTGTGGAACCCTAGTGGTGGATCTTCATTTATCTCTTTTTATTCTTTTGTAGGCAGTGAGCCTCCTTTTTAGATAGTGAGTCCTTTGAAGGCATTGAGCCCTTGCATTTAGGAAGTGAGCCTTTTGTATCTAGGCAGTGAGCCTTTGTATTTGGTATTGCATTAATACTCTATTGTGAGTTAATCCTCACTGTGTTTTTTCCCTCATTGGGTTTTCCACATAAATCTGGTGTTTTTGGTGTTTTCTTTCTATTATTTGCATTTCATGTTTATACTCAATAACAGATTGAAGCTAAGGTGAAAAGATTAAGTTTATAAGTAAAGTGATTTGATACAACTGATTCACATCCCCTCTTAGTTTTCTTGTGCATTTCAAAAATTAGTATTAGAGCCCTAGTTCCTCGGTGAAAATCTTAACTGCTTGAGGCAGATCAGATGGCGCACAAGTTGCAAATTCCTATTTTTGATGGAGCTGATTATAGTGTAAGTTATTTGATTTCACTTAGTTTCAATACCTGGAAATCTTTGGAGACAAAGTATGTGATACCAATAGCTAGTCCTTCCTCTATTGATGAGATTATAGCCTTTGAAGAGAATGAAAGAGCAAGGTATGCTATCTTCAGTGCCTTATCTAAAACTAAAAGAACAAAAGTTATTTCTCTAGGTATTGCTCATGAAGTATGGATAAAATTGAAAGAAATTTATGAAGGGAATGACAGAGTAAAGTTGTCAAGGAAACTAACTACTAAGAAAAAAATTGAGAATTTGAGAATGGAAGATGGAGAAGACATTGCAAGCTATTATTAGAGAGTTGAACTTATAGCAACTGAAATCAAGAATCAAGGCAGTACCATGAAATATGAAGATATAATTGAGAAGATCTTGATGACCTTACCAAAAAATTACAGTGATAAAGTATCTACTCTTGAAGAACAATATGATCAAAAGACATTTACTAAGGAGTATCTATTTGGTGTCCTGACTACATTTGAAATGAGAAAATTTGCAAGAGACAAAGAGAAGACTGAAACAACCTTTAAAGCAATGAAGATAGGAGATGATTCAGAAGATTTGGAAGCTAATTTTACAAGGAGAATGAAGAAAGGTACTGGTAAATACAAAGGTAAGTTTCCCTTTAAATGTTCTAGTTGTGGAAATATTGGTCATTATGCATCAAGATGTCTTAACAGAGCTACACAAAAGAAGAATAAGGATAGTGTTGTGCAGTTTTGCACACATGCCCCTCTGAAAGTGGGGACCCTCTTTTGGCTTGGTCTTTTGGACCGTTCCTATGGCTTGCCCCCTCTTTGTGCTTATCTTTGGAAATCTTGGCATTTTGGTCTTTTGTGCTTTCCTTGAATATGGGAGTGCCTTTGTGTTGAGTTCCTAGTGGTTTTGAGGTCTTGCAGATGTCCTCTTTGGGGTGGTCTTCTTTTGCCTTATGTTTTCTCCTTTGGTGTTTTTGTTTGGGGCCTAAGGGTTGGTTTTCTCCCTTAGTTTTCCCTTGTTTTCCTTGTTTTCTTTGTTCTGCCAGAGGCAGAACCGAGATGGGACTAAACTTTGAACTTTGCCTAAGTTCTTGATTCGATTTCCATTGCCGTTCCAGCTCCGCTCCCTTCCTGCTCTCTGCTTCCTTCTTCATTTTGTTTGTTTTGTCCTAAGGGTTGGCTTTCCTCCCTTAGGATTATATCCGTGTCATTTCTTCCTTCATTTGTCGAAGGCGGAACTGGGATGGGACTGAACTCTGAGATTTGGCTAAGTTCTCAGTTCGGTTCTCATTCCCATTCTGGCTCCACCTACAACATTCTTGCTTTTCCCACTGCTTTGTTTGTCTTTAGCCTTCAGGTTGGTTCTCCACCCTTGGGTTCTCTTGGGTTTCTTTTCTATCATTTTGCTGGGACTGAGATCCAGATGGAATTTGGCTTTGAACTTTGGAAAATTTTGGGTTTCCTTTCCCATTCCCATTCCGCCTTTGCTTCCACCGAGGTTGGTTTTGTTTCCACCTCCGCTTGTTTTACTTTGGTTCCCGTTTCGGTTCCCGTTCCATCTTCACCTCTTCCTATCTTGGCACCCTATTCCTATTTTGCTCGTGGTTCTACTTCCACCTGTCTCTGATTCTGCCTCTACCTGGGGGTTTATGCTTGATTTTCTTGCCTTGGGAACTCTTTTGATCTGCTTGGATTTTGATGGTTTATTGGGCATTAATGGTGTCCCATTTGAATGCAGGTTGGACCGAGTTAGGATTTTCTAGATGTACTTTGAAGATTTAGCATGATTTATAGGTGCAATCAAGTACACTTTGCAGCTACTATCACGGAACCCACTCTCGCGCGCAAGGCCAGTCTGGTTGGTGGCCATTAATGGCTGGAAGACATTATCTGAGGAGGCTCAACCTAGTTTTGTTTGATCTGAGCCATTCATTTTCCCAGCTCGGATATGATCAGTGGCTCGTGTTCCTCTTGGTGTTCATGTGCATTGCTGTTCCCACGGATGAGGACTTTTGGTGGGTCTAGCTTGGGGATTTTCCCCCTGACTTCATGTGATCCTAGGTTGATCTAATGGGGTCCTTGCTACATTCATTGTTGAGTAGTGTGTTATTGTTGTCTGTTAAGGCCACTTTGTCTGGTTGGTGGCTAACTCTTTCATAACCCTAGCTCTATTTCATGTGGGCCTATTGTTCTATAAGTATGGCACTCTGCCTCATTTGTAAGAGTTGGAATAATTGGCCAAGTTGGTCAAGAATGGTTACTAATCAAGTTTAAGCCATAGATTTAAAAGTAGAGTAGCATGTTAGAAGATTAGAAGTTTGTTTTCACATTTCAAGCAAGTGCTATAACAAACCATAAATGTTGTTAATATGATGATTAAATACAAAGTCCAGACATTGTGTCGTGATTGGTGCCTCCTTTGTATTGAATAACCTTGCATGTTTCTTGTTCTATCTTTCAGATCACTTGGAAATGTTTGGATGTAGCTTAGATTTAGTTCATAATGTTTGTGATTTAGTGCCTAGAGTATTGTAGCAATCCTTGGTTCATATCTCAAGTAGCTTCTTGATCATGGGAATGTTGTGCAAGGTCTATGTAATATTCATGTGCTTAGTTCAACTATATATATTGAGTCAGTCGCATCAAATGAATCCCTACAGCCTAAAAATCTTTAACACCTTAGAAGATTGCACTGTTTCCTGCAAGATTATAGGTATAGCCTAAGTCGACCAAAAACTAGTTTGAGGGATTGATCCATTCCAAGTATTTCATCATTTGCATGGTTAATCTTAGGAAAAGTGTTAACATTAGGACTTCTGAAACTCTCATATTTTGTTGTTTCTTTTATTAAATGGTTAGAACTTGGGATTAAAGCATCACCATATCTTAAAAGCTAGTGATTTTAGAGCTTCCAACATTTGTACGTAAGACCCCTTATGATTACCAACATTTTCACATTTTATCACTGAGTTTGTTCCACTGCATTATCATAACTTGACACCCATGAATACCTTGGGGTTATCTCTCTATTCATAGAGATCAACCTTTTAAGAGAGATAAGATAAATTTTATTTTGTCTGAGTTGTTGTTGTGTAGAAACACTAAACAATAGTATTGGCACTAGAAGGAGTTCCTTGAACAAGCAAGATGGAGCATTTTCTAAACACCATTTCTCATGAAAGGCTCAAAAGGAGAACCAAATCTATATTAGGAGAAGAAGAAGAGTTTCAAGAATTACCACCTCCAACCAAGTCAAGAATGACCAGAAGAAGGGAGGAATCATCATCCAATCCATCATTTCCACCATCTTCATCGCCATCCACTCCATCTTCATCAGATTCTGAGGCTAGTTCCATTCCACAACCCCAACCAATCATCCATCGACCATTACCACCTCCACCAATGGCTTTCTTGGAAAATAACCCATCACCTCTGACATTCAACAACTACAATGTTATGCCCAAGAACCCTGAGCATTTTTTCTCTAAGTTTCACATGAATGACCCAAATAGGATGATAGAAGAACACATTAGGATCTTTCAGACCTATCTGAGAGATAGGGGGATTAATCATGAGGATGTTACATGTAGACTTTTCCCCTATTCTCTAGGAGAAGAGGCCTTTTATTGGTATAATCATTTACCTATTACATCCATATCTAACTAGGCTGAGCTTGAGGCTGCATTCTTGCTAATATTTAAGATTCCCATTAGTGCTAATGAGCTATATATATAGTTTACTAGGGTAAAAAGGGAGTTTAATCAACCTATAGGATCATTCAACAATAGGTTCCACTGAGCATACACTAGACTTCAAGCCCCTTATACTGGAAATGAAGACACTACCCTAGAGGTCTACTTCAAAGCCCTTGATAGCCTTACTTTGATAGCCTTACCTCCACCTTCCTTAAGTGGAGAACTAATCCACCAACTACCTTGCTCACTGCATATATGGAGACTATGAAGGTCAGTACAAACCTAAGACAACACTTGTCTGGACCTCTACCATCTTTGGGACCAGTTGCTCACCCAAGCCAAATCCAATCTCTCACCTAGGCACTAAACAATCACACGCCCATCATGAATCCTATTCTATAGTTGCCTCTATTCCCTCACCTAGGTCACCCAATAAACCAAGTCCAACCAATGCCCAGTTATCCCCAGCAAACTGCTAACCATCCCGTCCATTCACAGCCACAAGCTAATTTCCCTACATATTTGTAGAACTTGGAAGTTTTGAACCAGTCTACTGGTTCAGGAGGAGTGTCAAGGTACTCCCCAAACACTATGAATCCAGTACTTTACAATAATCCTGCTAAGGAGAGGTTCGGTGAGCTAACTGAACAAGTGAAGAAGCTGAACATGGAGGTAACCTACTTGAGGAACCAGAACAATCAACTCCAAGATAATTAGAAGAGCATGCAATCAAGTTATAATAGAGGGAAACACTATGACAGAAATCAAAACTTTGAAAAAGGACAAGGTTTTGATAAGAACTTTGATATAAATTAACAAGGTGGACAAGGATTTGACAAAAGATAACCACCTAGGTAGAATAGGCCATGGAAAACTGGGCCTAACAATGGAGGAGTTCCCACCCCACTAAATCTACCTTCCAATCTAGAGAAACCTCTAGGTGGTGTGTACTTGGAAGAGGCCACTTTGTCTGGATGGTGTAGGCTTCACAAGACAAGTCAGCACTCTGAGCTTGACTACCCTGAATTTCAAACTGTTGCTTCCATTTTTCAATATGAAGTTGAAAACAACTCTACTGGCCAAGAATTGGTGCCCTCAAATCCCTATGACTCCCCAATTTTATTTTTGAATCATGATCCTTTCCCAAGGGATGAGGAGAATGAACCAGAAGAGGAATCATGTAGCCAGAATGGAGAGGCTGAACAAGTGCTCAATGAAGATGAAATATCTCAGTTGTTTGATGAAGAAACTAAGAATGAAAATGGCCCATTGGATGAAGGAGAGGCTGATGTTGAGGAAGTACAGATGTTTCAGCAACCTGCCGGAAAGTATAATCTAAGGAGAAAGCCCCACAAGAATCCATAGGCTGGAGGGCCGTTTACCACATCTTCCCCTCCCCACAATTTTACTACTCCACTAGATCCACATGCCAATAACAATCCATCCTACCCTTAGGTGCCGACACAATACCTCATGAAAGAAGGACAACCAGATGTTTCTAAAGGAAGCATTGTTGATGCAACAAAGGATAAGAAGACTGGTCATTCCAAGGAGCTCCACATTGACATGAATGTGGAATGGCTAGGAGAATATTTCACTGAGGAACTCAGAAAAGTAAAGGTGACTCTTTCTTCTTTTGAGTTATTAAGAGTTCCTGAAATCAGAAATGTAGTCCTTGGGTCCTTTAATTCAAATATAACAACACTAGGAATAGCTACCAATGAGGCAATTGCAAGGCCTCCTATTTCACAAACACACAAAGGTCCTAGTCTATCACAAATCAAGGATAGGGGTAAAGAAAAAGATAAGAGTCAGGTTTCCCAAGTGGACTCACAGTTGAGTTTATTCCAAGGAAAAATGGAAACCCCTCCTTTTCTAATTTCCATTCGTATATTTGGTGAAAATATGCACAATTGCTTGTTGGATTTGGGGGCCTTCGCAAATGTTATGCCATTTTTTTTCTGTAGGGCTCTTCGTATTACCCCTACAGCCTCTCAAAAGAAGGTCACCCAATTAGACAAAACGTAGGTGAATATAGTAGGAGAACTAAACATGATTCCCATGCAAGTTGCCTTAGACCCTAGAGTGCAACAAGTTCTTAATATTTAGGTGGCTTACATTCCTTACACCTATGGTTTGATCTTGGGTAGATATTTTACCAAGGCACTAAATGGATACACATCCATAGACCACTTCCACATGTGGCTTCCCTGGAAAGGAGTCCCAAATAAGATCAGAATTGAGAGAGAACCAAGAATGAATTATATCATTACTAAGTATCTGAATACTTCAAATGAGATATTGATATTAGAAGTCAGTATGAGGAACTATATCTTAGCCTCCCCTACTTCAGACACAAAAGAAATATTGATGTTGCAAATCTCTTCTCGTGAATCCACATCAGAAGCCAACAGCTCTGAAGTGCAATTTAAACAAACAGAGGAACCTAGTGATCAAGAAGAAAGACAACTTAGTTTGTTGGATAGCTTCTAGGAGTTTATCTAAAAATTCTTAGAAGATCAAATTCAGCTGGGTAGAAATATGAACTTTGAAGAATTGCTTCTTCCTAATTGGTGTTGAGTCCATGTTACTCCTCATTTCAAACTAGAATTTTGCTTGTGTCAAACTATAGTAGAACAGATACAAAGGCATGTTAACACTACCCCAACCATTGAGTCAAACATACAGATCTTTCAAAATAGTCAAAAGGGGAAGGATCCAGAGCCTCCTGAAGAACCTCCGGGTGAGGGTAAGGATAGAGACATCCCAAGAAGAGCAAGAGTTAATGACTGCTAGACATTACAGTTTGATGGATCCAAATCCATGCAAGGTGCTGGAGCACGACTAGAGATCATCAGTCCTAAAGGTAAAATCTACCTTGCTACTCATAGACTCCAATTCCAATTCACTAACAATGTAGCTGAATATGAAGCTCTGGTTCATGGGCTACTAATGGAATTGGGAAAGAAAGTTAAAATCTTGCAAGTGTCTAGAGATTCCAAGCTAGTGGTTAGGCGGGTGAGAAAACAATACTCATGTCATGATAGGAGGATGGCCAATTATAGAAATAGAATCTGGGTTCTTATTGAAGGATTTGATGCCTTCAACATTCAATTGATACCTCAGAGTAAGAATCAGACTGTTGATTCTCTGGCACAATCAACAAGTACATTGTAGACATTATTAGTTTTTGGCTTAAAGAAGTTCATTGTGGAACTTGTTCCAGTGCCCTCGGTGCCTAACAATGTCACCAATTTTTAGGTATTTGATGATGATAAGCACATTCTTAATTTTATCACTCATTGTGATGTATTTGATTCCCAAGTAATTAATGAGGTTGAGCCTCAAGAGGCTGAAATTTACTTAGAAGGAGTCCTCAATTTGAAGACTAACACTATCTCGAGAGGCATGGTGCAATTAGAAAGGATCTTTGATTTGGATAGGATAAGAGATCAAGAGCAAAAAATGAAAAGGGAATCCCCCGACTGTCAGTGTGAAACATACAACATGGGGACCCAACGTGATTTTAGGAATGTATTTATTGGTAAGGTGTGCACTATAGAGGAAATGAGAGGAATTATTGATGTATTGCACACATATCAGGATGTGATAGCTTGGAGCTATAATGACTTGAGGACATATGACACTTCGATCATTACACATACTACCCCCTCAAGTCAAATGTTAAGCCATTTAGGAAAAGACAAAGACCAATCAATGCTTTACTGGAGCCCATTATTCAGAAGGAAGTGTGGAAGTTTCTCTCAGCACAAATCATATTCCTAGTAATACATTCAACATAGGTTGCAAACTTGGTTCCAGTCAAGAAGAAAAATGGAGAAATTAGACTATGTGTTGATTTCATAAACCTGAATAGGGTATCAAAAAAGGATAATTATCCAGTTCCTTCACTGGATGAGGTGCTTCAGGTTGTCAATGGATCTCAGATGATGTCCTTTTTGGATGGGTACTCTAGATATAATCAGGTCATGGTTCAATACGAGGATAGGCACAAGACTTCCTTCACTATAAAATGGGGAACCTTTGCTTACTGGAGAATGCCCTTTGGATTAATCAATGTTGGAGCTACATTACAAAGAGAAATGGATATTTCCTTCAAGGACATCATTGGAAAGTGCATAATCATCTACATGCATGATTTGACAGTCTTTTCCAAGAAGAGAAGTGATCATATTGCAGATTTATGCAAAGTATTCCAGAAGTGCACGGAATTGGGTATTTCACTTAATCCAAAGAAGTGCATCTTTGGAGTCACTAAGGGAAAGCTGTTAGGACATGTTATTTCAGAACAAGGTATTTCCATTGATCCTGAACAAGTGGAGGCAATACTAAAAATTCAACCCCCTGCAAGCAAGAAATAAATGAAGTCATTCTTTGGCAACATTAAATTTGTCAGAAAATTTATCACTAGATTTGCAGAAATAGTCAAGCAATTGAATGCCATGCTGAAGTAAGAAGCAAAGGTTGAATGGAATATAGAGGCCAAGGAAGCATTTGCAAAAATCAAGAGAGCTATTGTTGAGGCCCCTATTTTGGTAAGTCCCGATTATGCTAAGCCATTCTGCATCTATTCATTTGCTTTTGATCACTCCTGTGCGGGTTTGTTGACACAAAAGTCTGATCAAGGTAATGAACATCCCATAGCATTCATGAGTGCACCTTTGAAGGATGTTGAGATGAAGTACCCTAGTGTTGAAAATTAGGCTTATGCCTTGGTCCTAACTGTGAAGAAGTTCAGGCACTATATACTGAGAAACAAGGTCTTTACTATAGTCCTCGATCCTACAGTCAAGTTGTTGTTGATGCAAAATGAGTTGGGCGAATGTAGAGGCAAGTGGGTGACTATGTTACAAGAATATGATATTGAAATTCAACCCATGAAGTTGGTAAGGGGGCAGGGACTGACCAAGACAATGGTAGAAATGGGTCCTGACCTTGAAGCCCAACACTATAATCTTGAAGATGTTTCTTTGGGGGACTGGTATGATGACATTATCTACTATTTGTTGAATCAACAATGTCCCAAACACCTTAATTCAGTGAAAAGGAGAGCTCTATGTTTGAAGAGTGGTAGTTTTATGATAAAAGGAGTTGTCCTATACAGGATAAATCATGAAGGTGTCTACCTGAGATGCCTAGGGAAAGAAGAGGCAGGGAGAGTGATGACTAAATTTCATGCTAAATATGGCATAGGACATGGTTCAATACCTTCCACTGCAAATTAGATTTTGAGGGTAGGCTATTATTGGCCTACCTTGTTCAAGGAAACACATCACCACATGAGGACTTGCCATGTGTGCCAAACTGCAGCAAGTAGGGAGAGGTGTGCAACTCTTCCACTTCGTCCTGTTATAGAGGTAAAACCATTTGCACAATGGGGAATGGATTTCATTGGTTCAATCAACCCATCTTCATTTGCAGGCCATAGGTATATTCTTACCATAACTAATTATTTTACTAGGTGGATTGAAGCTCTTGCATGCAAACAATGCACTTCTGAAGTAGTAATCAATTTCATAGAATTAGGTATCATTAATCACTTCAGTTGTCCATTGGCTGTAGTTTGTGATAATGGTTCTGCATTTGCATCTTTAAAGTTTTCTAACTAGGCTTATGACCATGGGATTGCCATAAAGTTTGCATCCAATTATTATCCATAGGGGAATGGTTTGGCTGAGTCTTCCAATAAGAACCTTTTGACAGTCATTCGAAAACTATTACATAATAACCCCAAGGATTGGCACACTCAGCTTGGATTTTCTCTTTGGGTGGACCGCACTAGACATAAAACATCTTTAGGAACCTCTACTTATCACTAAGTGTATGGTTTGGAACCTGTGTTTCCCATCTAGTTGAAGATCCCTACCCTGTAATTCATCAACGAATATTATGATGGAGAGGAAAAGCGTGAAGCCCACTTAACCGAATTGTTACACCTTGAGGAGAGAAGAGATGAAGCCCTAGAAAACTTTGCCTAACATCAGGGTATAGTGAAAATATGGTTTGATAGGAGAGCCAAGGTGAAAGCCTTTAGAATATCTAACTTGGTTCTCTACTGGGATAAAGCCCATGACAAGAAAGGGGAGCATGGAAAATTTGATAAAATTTGGCTCGGCCCTTATTAGATTGCAGAGATCCTGGGGGATAATGCTTTCTATTTGAAAACCCTCACTAGAGGGGATATCCCACTACCTATCAATGGGCAGTATTTGAAGCATTATTTCTAGTCTTGAGTTGTTCTCAGCTCTTTCCTTGCACATAAGTAAATTAGGTTTCCTTTTTGTTGTGTTGTTTTTGCCTTGGTTTTTTGTGGGGTTTCTTTTGGTTTTGCTTTGCTTGTCCGCCGCTTGGGTTGGTTTCTTCCTGCTACTCTGCTTTTTTGGTGTTGTCCTGCTTTCCTCTAGGATTGTGGCATCTATGCAACTAGCTTCTTGTCTAGGGCTGCTCTGGGATTTCTTTAACAAACTCCTATCATCTTTTTGGAGTCATTCAAACTGGTAGATTTCCTTCATCTGATGTTCCATGGGCTGGGAGTAAGTGTCACTTGACTAAGTAAAAATCTGGAATATATTTGGGTCTTATATCTTCACACAAATATTATGAATTATGATGTTGTATATGGTATTTAGGAGGTCTGACTGGGTGAAAAATATTCAATTATGCTCCAATGCCGCTGTATTTCTCATCCTTGAGTGTGGGCTTCATTGCCTGCAAGGTGAAAAGTAAAGCTTTAAAAGCAAATCTCAAAAGATAATATCAAAAGGAAAATAAAATAAAATAAAATAAAAAATGTTCACCTTTTCAAGGGTATGCTAGTATCTCTACCAAGGCTATGGATGCCTGGATGGTAGTAGAGCTATGCTAGGGAGGGTCATAGTGATAACCTCACCGGGGCTATGGATGCCTGCCTAGCAGTGAAGCTATATCCAGGTTGCTTTTGGAGTTAGAATCCCTAGGTAGCCCTATTAGATTTAATTTGGTCCTTGCTGCAACTTAGGAAAGGAAATGAATGCATATGCACAGACTTTGAACCTGGTATAGGAAAGGTTGGCTTGTTAGTGATTTCTGAAAACCTTATCTATTTGTAACCTGATTCTTGGATTGAAACCAAATATTTTGAGTTCATGATGCCATTTTATCATCGAAATGCTTTGGAGCATTTCCCCAATGGAGTCAACATTTGTTGTGCATTTTTGCGCACACGTCCCTCTAAAAGTGGGGACCCTCTTTTGGCTTGGTCTTTTGTACTTGCCTTGGGTGTGGGAGTGCCTTTGTGTTGAGTTCCTTGTGGTTTTGAGGTCTTGTGGATGTCCTCTTTGGGGTGGTCTTCTTTTTCTTCTGTTTTATCCTTTGGTGTTTTTGTTTGGGGCCTAAGGGTTGGTTTTCTCCCTTAGTTTTCCCTTGTTTTCCTTATTTTCTTCATTCTGTCAGAGGTGGAACTAGGATGGGACTAAACTTTAAACTTTGGCTAAGTTCTTGGTTTGGTTTCTGTTCTCGTTCCGGCACTGCTCCCTTCCCACTCTCTGCTTCCTTCTTCATTGTGTTTGTTTTGTCCTAAGGGTTGGCTTTCCTCCCTTAGGATTTTCACCGCTTTGTTTCTTCCTTCATTTTTCGGAGGCAGAACTGGGATGGGACTGAACTTTGAACTTTGGCTAAGTTCTCGGTTTGGTTCCCATTCCCATTCTAGCTCCTCCTCCCGCGTTCTTGTTTTTCCCACTGTTTTGTTTGTCTTCGGCCTTCGGGTTGGTTCTCTGCCCTTAGGTTCACTTCGGTTTTCTTTTCTGTCATTTTTTTTGGAATGGGATGGAATTTGGCTTTGAACTTTAGCAAATTTCAGGTTTCATTTCCTATTCCCATTCCACCTCCGCTTTTGTCAGGGATGGTTTTGTTTCCACCTTCGCTTGTTTTCATTTGGTTCTTGTTCCATCTTCGCCTCTGCCTGTCTTGGCTCCCTATTCCTGTTCTACTCGTGGCTCTACCTCCACCTATCTTTGTTCCACCGCTACTTGGGGGTTTATGCTTGATTTTCTTGCCTTGGTAACTCTTTTGATCTACTTGGATTTTGATGGTGTATTGGGCATTAACGATAAAATATTTGAATGCAGGTTGGATCGAGCTGGGATTCACTAGATGTAATTTGAAGATTTGGAATGATTTGTAGGTGCAGTCAAGTACACTTTACGGTTGTTTCCATAGAACCCACTCTCGCACGCAAGGCCGGTTTGGTTGGTGGTCATTAATGGTTGGCAGACACGATCTGAAGAGGCTCAACCTAGTTTTTTTTTATCTGAGCCATTCATTTGCCTAGCTTAGATTCGATCGGTGGATCATGTTCCTCTTGGTGTTCATGCACGTTCCTATTCACATGGATGAGGACTTTTGGTGGGTGTGGTTTAGTGATCCACCCCCTAACTTCATGCGATCATAGGTTGATCTGATGGGGTCCTTGCTGCATTCATTGTTGAGCGGCGGGTTATTGTTGTCTGTCGAGGCTGCTTTGTCTAGTTGGTGGTTGACTCTTTCCTAACCCTAGTTCTATTTCATGTGGGCCTATTTTTCTATAATTATGGCACTCTGCCTCATTTGTAAGGGTTGGAATAATTGGCCAAGCCGGTTAAGATTGGTTACTAATCAAGTTTAAGCAGTAGATTTAACAGTATAGTAGCATGTTAGAAGATTAGAAGTTAGTTTTCACATTTCAAGCAAGTGTTATAACAAACTAGAAATTTTGTTAATATGATGATTTAATACAAAGTGCATACATTGTGCCATGACTAGTGCCTCCTTTGTATTGAATAACCTTGCATGTTTCTTGTTCTATCTTTCAGATCGCTTGGAAATGTTTGGATGTAGCTTAGATTTAATTTGTAATGTTTGTGATTTAGTGCCTAGAGTGTTGTAGCAATCCTTGGTTCATATCTCGGGTAGCTTCTTGATTGTGGGAATGTTGTGCAAGGTCAACTTGTACCTAATATTCATGTGCTTAGTTCAACTATATGTATTCAGTCAGTCCCATTGAATGAATTCCTATAGCCTGAAAATCTTTTAACACCTTAGAAGATTGCTCTATTTCCTACAAGATTGCAGGTATAGCCTGAGTCGACTACAAACTAGTTTAAGGGATTGGTCCATTCCAAGTATTTCATCATTTGCATGGTTAATATTAGGAATAGTGTTAACATTAGGACTTCTGAAACTCTCATCTTTTTTTGTTTCTTTTATTACTAGGTTAGGACTTGAGATTAAAGCATTACCATATATTAAAATCTGATGAGTTTAGAGCTTCCAGTATTTGTACGTAAGACCCCTTGTGATTACCAAAATTTTCACATTTTATCACTATGTTTTTTCCACTACATTATCATAACTTAACACCCATGAACACCTTGGGGTTATCTCTTTGTTCATAGACATCAACCTTTTAAGAGAGATAGGATAACTTTTATTCTATCTGAATTGTTGTTGTGCAAAAACACCAAACAACAGATAGTAATAACAATCACAAAGACAAAAAGGATAGGAAGTTCAAAAATTGTATTATGTCAAAGAAGATGCAAGAATTTCTGATGGTGAATCTAACTTTGAGGAAGATAAAGATGAATGTTTCTAGCCCTGGAAAACAAGGTTATATCTACTAACCATGGAATATGTGCAAAGAAATCTGGTCTGGGAAGCGAAAAAGATCGAAATAGAAGGTACTATGGTAACTAATTTTCATGCTAGACAGGATGAAGACTTCTGGGTAATTGACAGCGGATGTTCAAATCATATAACTAGAGATAAGAGTAAGTTTACTAAACTTTAAAAGTATGATGGATGAATAGTTATGTTTGGAGATGACTCTAGTGCTAAGATTATTGGTAAAGGAACAATTAGCTTTGATGGAAAACACAATAATGATAATGTTTATTATGTAATGGGATTAAGGCATAATCTCTTAAGTGTTGGAAAATTTTGCAACAAAGCTTTTAAGCTTGTGTTTTAGGATAAAACTTGTGAGATTAGAAAAGGATTCAAAATTGTGGTAGCGGCTGGAAGAAGAACTCATGGAAACATCTATCAACTTAAGGGTGGTGATGATCAGTGTTTTATTTCTCATATTAATGAGAGTTGGATCTGGCACCGAAGGATGGGACATGTGAATTATGATAATCTGATTAGGATCAGTTCTAGAGAAGTTGTCAGAGATTTTCCTAGAATCATAAAGCCTTCAAATTCAATCTGCAAAACTTGCCATATGCGAAGAAAAACAAGAAATAATTTTAAAGGAAAGGATCAATCATCTACCAGAATGCTAGAATTAATCCATACAGACCTTTGTGGTCCTACAAGAATAGGAATCCTAAATGGTGACAGGTACTTTATTCTCTTGATTGATGATTACTCTAGGATTACATGGGTTACATTACTTAGAGAAAAGGATCAGAATCTTGATAAATTCGAAGTGTTTAAGGAAAGAGTAGAAAATGGGGAAAATATGAAAATAAAATGCTTAATTTCTAATAGAGGTGGAGAACTTACATCCAATGAGTTCAATACATTTTGTGAAGAGCATGGCATAAAAAGACATTATTCTTCTCCTAGAACCCCTCAACAGAATGGAGTTGTGGAAAGAAAGAACTAGACTATGCAAGAGGCTACCAGAACTATGATGAAAGAAGAAAATGCTCCTAATGTGTATTGGAGAGAAGCAATCCACACTGCTTTTTACATTCTTAATAGAGTTCAAATAAGAGGTAACAACACTACGACCCCTTATGAGTTGTTGACTTGTAAGACTCCTATTGTTAAATACTTTAAGGTATTTGGAAGTAGATGTTACATTAGAAGAGATGGTGAGAATCTTGGAAAGTTTGATGCTAGATGTGATGAAGGAATATTCGTTGGATATTGAAATAACAACAAGGTTTACATATGTTTTAATAAGAGACTGAGAAAAATAATTGAAAGTGCTAATGTAAAGGTTGGTGAAGTTATGCATAGACCAGTGGAAATAAATGAAGTTGAACCTGATGATCCTATCTATGTGCAAATACAAGAAGAAGAAAAGGAGGAGAAGAACAAAGTGATGAAAAGGAAGAGACTCTGAAACCTACACCTAAGACTCCTAAATATGTTCAAAGAAATCATCCCAAGGAACAGATAATTGGAGATAAAAGTGAAGGATTGAAGATAAGAAGCAAAGTGGTTGAGGTAAACTTATGTTTACTTTCTAAGATAGAACCTAAGACTGTGAATGAAGCATGCAATGATGAAAGTTGGGTTAGAGCAATGAAAGAGTAATTAAAATAGATAGAGAAGAATGAGACATGGGAAGTAGTCCCTAGACCTGCAAACAAGAATGTAACTAGTTCAAAATGGGTATTCAAAAACAAGCTGAATGAAGATGGTGAAGCGGTAAGAAATAAAGCAAGAATTGCATGTAAAGGATATTCACAGGTTGAAGGAATAGATTTTGAGGAAAATTTTGCACCTATAGCGAGAATGGAATCCATTCAAATGTTCTTGGCATTTTTAGCTCATAAATACTTCAAAGTATATCACATGGATGTCAAGTCTACATTCTTGAATGGAGAACTAGAGGAAGTATATATGGAGAAACTAGAAGGTTTTCAACTGTTTGAAAAACTGGACATGGTTTGTAAGTTAAAGTAGGCATTATATGGACTTAAACAAGCTCCTAGAGCTTGGTATGAAAGATTGGATAGATACTTGACAAAGAAATGGTTCAACAAAGGGTCCACAGACAACAATCTTTATTTGAAGGTTGAGAAAAACAAGATACTGATAGTTGTGGTATATGTTGATGACATCATTTTTGTTAGAAATGAAGGTATTTGTAAGATATTTTTTGAAGAGATGTTAAAATAATTTGAAATGTGTATGATTGGTGAATTGAATTTCTAACTTGGACTTCAAGTAAATCAAACTGACAAAGGGATATTCGTTTCACAATCCAAGTATGTTAAAGAATTGTTAAATAAGTTTGGAATGGATGACTCCAAACCGGTTTGTACCCCTATGGTAACTGGATGTAAGCTGAGTAAGAATGATGAATCTACTAAAGTATATTAGAGCATGTACAGATCCATGATTGGTGGACTACTATATATTATTGCTAATATACTTGATATCATGCATGCAATATGTTTAGTTGCAATATTTCAAGCAAAATAAAAGGAAGCACATGTAATAGCTGTGAAGAGGATATTCAGATATCTTAAAGGAACTCTAGATTATGGGCTATGGTATCCTAAGGAAAATGATTTCAATTTGAATGCCTACACTGATGCAGATTGGGTTAGGTGTGTAGATGACCGGAAGAGGACAAGTGGCAGTGCATTCTTCCTTGGAGGAAGATTAGTTTCATGGTTGAGCAAGAAACTAGATTTAGTATCTTTATCAATTGCAAAAGTAGAGTCTATTGTAGTAACATCTTGTTGTACATAGGTACTTTGGATGAAGAAAACCCTAATGGACATAGGTGTGGTAAGTGATGAACCTATCTTTATATTTTGTGACAATAGAAGTGCTATAAACATTTCAAAGAATCTAGTGATGCATTCCAGAACAAAGCATATATCTATCAAGTATCACTTCCTAAGGGAGAATGTATTGAAGAATGAATTTAGACTTGAATATGTACCTACCAGAGAACAAGATGCAGACATATTCACTAAGGCCCTTCCGAAGGATACTTTTGACTCATAGGGAAGTTAGGGGTTACTGCCCCTCCTTTGAACTAAGTGCACATGGAGGTGCATAAGTCCAGTGGATTCACAGACTCTTTTGTTTTGGACTAATGATTGTGGCCTACTCCTCAAGGGGAGTAGAGAAGTGCATTGTTGTAGTATGTGATGTGGGTGTGCTCCTTCGAGGGAGTAAACAAAGCTTTATATGGCAAGAATTTACTTTTCCATTGATGTCAAAGGGGGGGAGAGAATCATGTGAAATTATTATGCTTGGCAAGTTGTTGCTTCCGAAAAATCATGTATTATGTCTTTGATGGTTTTTCACATCATGTGTTGCCATCAATGACAACAAGGGAGATCATTGCAAGTATGGATGTGTTTGATGGTGTTGTCATTGATGTCAACATAGTTCAAGTTATGTATAGATGTTATTTGTATAGTTGATATATTATAGAAGTGATTAGAGTACATGGAGCTATATTTATAAAGTTGTAGTTGTGTTTTTGCCAAGTTCTTTTGAGAAAATTTGAGAAATAATGAAAGAAGTGTTGAAGTGTGTTCTGAGCGTGCTCTGGTATTGTGCATTGCATTTCTTCTATGTTGATCCTATGCCTATGCAGATCTATAAGTGTGTTCATAAGCTTTAATGGATTGTATATCTTGAGTTTTAGCTTCTAGGTTGATGGATAGTAGAATATGTGTTCATCGGTGTGTGAACTAGTTTGACAAAACTATCTGTTTGTGGACTAGGAGAGATGTTTTGGCTCAGTAGTCTTCTGATATGTGGTTTAAGATCTTGTGGATCTGGGCGATGACTCTTTCTAATGGTTTCTATGTTCTAACAAATTTTCTTGTGGTTTTTTGCTCTAGAAGACTTGCTCCAAAGCTCCTATGTTTTTTCTTGCTGGTCCAGAGTGACTAGTGAAGAGTTCTCTATGAATGAAGTTTGTTAATGATGCGAAAGTACCTAAGATGTTCTTAGAGATGGTAAAAATTTTGGTGAAGTGTGTTGAGTGATCTGCATAAGATTAACTTGTTGGAGATGTGTTTACTTCAAAGATCATTGGTGTTTTCATTAGGTTTGGCCGAGCTAGTGCTTACACATTACATTATGTTTTTACATTGACTTAAGAAATTTTTTTCTTGATCCAAGATGTTTTTTGGGTCCTAAATTAAATATGTAATTTGTCCTCTCTCATTCTTATCCACCGTAGGAATGTTGAGTAGCCGACCTATTTTGAATTTTAAATTTCAAATTGTATAGCCGACCTTGGAGAATGTTCCTAAGGTTGAAGATGGTATAAAATAAAATCAAGTTGTGGAAAATTTCATATCCATCATCCACGAATTGAGAAAGTTGGTAAAGTGTGCGAACAAGTGCGAAAAGAAGAGAGTGGAAGAGCAAATTGATGCAATAGTACTTTAAGGTGTTAGATTCCTTAAAGTAGTGAACCGATGGCATCTACAATCTTTTGATCAGGTTGCAAATGTGTGGAACCCTAGTGGTGGATCTTCATTTATATCTTTTTATTCTTCTATAGGTAGTGAGCCTCCTTTCTGGACAATGAGTCCTTTGAAGTCAGTGAGCCCTTGCATTTAAGCAGTGAGCCTTTTGTATCTGGGCAGAGAGCCCTTTGGTAGTGAGCCTTTTTATCTGGTATTGCATTACTACTATATTTTGAGTTAATCATCACCGTGTTTTTTCCCTCATTGGGTTTTCCATGTAAATTTGGTGTCTCTGGTGTTTTCTTTCTATTATTTGCATTTCATGTTTACACTTAATAACAAATTGAAGTTAAGGTGAAAATATTAAGTTTATAAGTAAAGTGATTTGATACAACTAATTCACCCCCCTCTGAGTTGTCTTGTGCATTTCAACAATCTCAACTCCTAATTAAGTCATATTATCATTATTAAATTTTTATATAGGTCTATATAAATTGGCCTAAGTGATATCCTAGACATAAATAGGTATATATAGGAGGTTGTGAGTCTTATTTCATCATCATCTTGTGAATTATGTTCTCATTGGAGATATTTGTAGGTTCCCCCCCTTCAAGTTGCTTGTTACTCTAAATTATTATCAAGTATTTGCAACATATTCTCTATCATATTCTCTTATTATGTAATTTATTTCATTACAAGTGGTATCAGAGCATGGTCTTAGCACCATGATGATAAGGCATTTTTGTCAAATTTGGAGGTCATTTTGTGAAAAATTATATCTCCCCAATTTTGGAAAAAAATTGTCTTATTGTTAAAGGATTTTTGAATAACATATTCATGAAGTTGCATTCCTGATTTTGGAGTAATTAGAGCTAAATTGAGCAATTTATTTTATAATTAGGGTTTATTCCCAATTTATTTTGAAAGTGTGTATCTCCCAAATCCTACTAAATTGGTTCTTGATTTTCGGTGGGTTTTTGAATAAGTAAAAGAGGAGTCTATAGTAAAAATGGTAGAACATTTAGAGAAAAATAAAATATTTATTGAAAAATTAGTGTGTCCAACAATTTCACTCTCAAGGCTACAAAAAACCAAATTTTGGGGAGATTTTTCTAAGAGAGTACAACCTACACCCTATTAAGTGACAAAAAAAAAATCAAATTAATTTGAACTTATTTGTGTGATTTACTGAAAAATTAGTTTCTACCATCATGGGAGGGCTCGTAACAAGATGCAAAAAGAATACTACCACATCATAAAAATCTTCAAATAAGGATGAGGTAGAAATTGAGGATACTAACCCTAATATTGAGATTAGAAAGGTCAAGGGTGAAATTTAATCAATTAGGAATGATATAAATTAATTTTCTAATAATTTGGACACAATTATTCAAGGGATGAAATGTAAGGGTGAGGATTCACCTAGTAAGGTGGAAGATAATACATTTTTTGGACATGAATTCCTTGGGAATGATGTAAATTTTAAGAAGGATCATTTATTTGATAACCCTATGCGAAGGCAATTGATACCCAAGTTGGATATGAGAAAGTTTGATGGAAAGGATCCAACCAATTGGCTATGCAAAATGGAGCGATTCTTTTATCTTCATCATGTTCCTAGGCAACAAAAGGTGGTTTTGGCATCATTGTACCTAGAACTAGATCAATTAATTTGGTATCATCATTAGGTGATGAGAAGCGAAAGAAGGATTGTGTGGTCACATGATCAATTTTTCAAGAGGAACTTACTATCCATTATAAAGATAACTTTATGGATAGCTACTTTTGCCAAATAACTAAATTAAAGAAAATAGGCATGGTGAAGGATTATATTCAATGATTTTAAAACCTTTCTCTAAGAGTAGAGAATATTAAGGAAGAAAATTTGAAGAAAATATTTCTAGGTCATTTAAAGGATCACATAAAATATGAAGTATGGTTGTTCTAGCCATAATCCTTATCACAAGCAATAATAATAGAAAGACAAGTAGAGGAGACATATTTTTCTAGTAGGTGACAAGGGAATGTAAATACCAATGAAAGAAAGTATCGTACAGATTCATTACCACAACCTACTAGGTTAAATCCATAAAAATTTGAGAAGAGATCGAAAGGGATATGTTTCAATTGTGACGGTAAATATAGTCAAGGGAATAAATGCACTGAAAATAAATTGTTCTATATTGAAGGTCTGAGTGAGGAAGAGGAGGAGGAACCTATATTAGAGGGTGATAGGGAGCTAGATGATGAATCATATGATCCCAAACCAATCATTTATTTGCATGCACTATTTTATTTTAGTGCCCCATAAACTCTCTAGGTAGTGGGTTTCTTAAAGAAACAAACAATAATCATGTTGATTGACTCAAATGGTACTCAATTTCATCAACAAAAAGTTGGATACTTATCTAAATTGTTTTAATATCTAGCTCTAGAATTTTAGGTCTTAATTACAGATGGTGTTACTCTTAGTTTTTCTTGAAAGTTTCATATCTGGGTATGTGCAGGATCATCATGGAAAAAATAGGCCCTTAAGTGGCAATAAAAAGTCAAAAAATCAGAGTTAGACAACTCGACGTAAAAATTTGAATAAGTTATCTATATTATTTTAAAAAAACTGTAAAAATAGAACCTGTGGCAAATTTAATGTAGTTTCTAAACTACTAAACCTTTATTTTTAAAAAATAAATCTATTTGATGAAAATTTGAAATTTCAATGCAGTAGTACTTAAATTTTAGGGTAAAAATAAGAAGTAGGTGGCTGTCTGACCACCCTAACCATAATAAAATGATAATATTTTTTTATAATCTTTTAGATATAAGTAGAGGACTCATGTCTCGATGTGATGCATATTTTTTTATAATTTTTTTCCAAGTCAATAATTAATTATGATTTTTTTTATTACAACTTTTAAATAATATTAAAGCTCGTCTGTCTAGCCACCTTAACTTGGTCAAAAATTCATGAAATTGTTTTTTTAATTTTTTAATCCTATATTATGCAAAGCATAAAATGTGACGCATGTTTCAGATTCAAAAAATGTCATAACGTTTGAAAGTTATAGATGTTTTTCAATCAACCTATCAATTAGGACTTTATTCGTAATTTTAATAGAAAATGAATAATAATTATTTATTAAATTCAAAGTAAAGTATAATTTATATTGGTGGAAAGCTAAGAATCTCCTCTCAAAACCCTTTTCATTTCATCAATTTTGGGTAAAAAAAAAGTCGTCAGCCACATGGGCCATCATCACTTACATATCGCCACTTTTTGGCCCATCATGATCCTACACATACCCATCTTTAAATTATCCATGGGAGATTATTACCTTGATAGCCTGATGTACGCTATCTCCTTGGGTGTAACATATATTGTTTTGGGAGTATAATGGCTTACTACTTTAGGAACTGTCACGCCCTACAACTACACATAGGACATGAGCACAACCTATATTTCTTTTCTTTCTTTTTAAATGAATAAACAACATTAAAGAGCCACTTTACCATACTAGACATGGTTCCATACTACACATTTTTGATAATGTTTCTAGAGTCACTTCATCATTGATTGTAGCACCCTAGGCTACACTAAAATCATTTGACTACTACTCAGATTGGTACAAAGATGAGGGTATCAAATTGAGAGCATTCTCAATGGTATGAATAGAATGTTAACCTATTAGAACCATTGATTCTACAATTATATCTAGGCCCCTCTCAGTAATTTCATAGCATAATTATCTATTTACTTATTATCTCAACATGGGTAAACACACATGTAATTGGGAATGTTAATTTTTGAGGTTATTTAATGGCATTTAACAAACATCAAGTTGTTCATATACATGTTTCCTTAAATAGGCCTATTATGGGTATCTATGAGATTCTCCACCTAACTCCATTAATAATTGAAAAGGTTAAAATTGTTGGCTTTCTTTCACCTTTAGGGTTTAGGACCTAAAAGGAGAGACAATCTTCACACTCTTCACTCAAGAACAAACCCTTGAGATTTCAATTGAAAGGAGATTGAAATCTTGTGAAGGGACTATCTTAAAGCCTAAATGAGATCTAATCAGGGGTTCACCACCAAGTTTACAATTAGAAAAGACAATACAATACAGTGTGAAATGCCAAAAATTGAATGACCTAGAAATGTGAACAAAATGCAATAGAAAGTTATGAGATAGAAAGTGTGCACCTAGGAGACTAAAGAAAGTGGAATGGAGGCCTGGAATTCTAGAAAATGTGTTGTCAATGTTGACTAGGACTCATTCACCAAGTTGGGTGAATCTACTTCTGGGAAAATGTGCAAATATAAGTTTCAGTCAAAAGGGTATCCATATCTATGAAAATCCCTATTAGGCCTATACAGTGGGACTCATTCACCACTTGTGGTGAATTAGTCGACTTCTTAATTTTTTAAAAGTTCAGGACCTGATTTTGTTCCTCTCGCTCTACTCTACTCTTTTTGACTGATTTTCGGATCTGAAATTGTAAATTGCCACCTGTAGACCTTCCCCAAACTTCTCCAAGGCTTGATGACAAATTTGACATGATGATTGGCACTTGAATAATTCTCTAAAATTCTTGATAATCTGACCTTGAATACCTTTGAATTCTCTTGTGAATTCCCAAATTCTCTTGTGAACTCTCTTGAATGCTAGGTATTGAAAATGAGAGAAAGAACCTTGTATGTATACTCAATTATTAAAGAATTCTTGAAATTACAACACTAAAAGCTGAAATCAGATCTAGGAGAATAAAATCCCACCAGAAATTTAAATTAAATTTGAATTTGAGCCACATAGGATTCATTCATCCAAGGTGGTGAATGAGTCCCATCAAACATAATGTATGGGACCAAAAATGAAAAATGCTTAGAAATATGTAAAAACTGGCGGGGTCTAAAGATCAAGCAGGGATCAAGATCCCATGGAAAACCAACATAAGCACAAAGGAAAACATATGAGAATGATATAAAGAAAAACTAAAAGGCATAAGAATACACTAACAAAGAAAAGAAAAGAAAAGGTGAAAATAAAAGACTTGAATCAAGCTTTGACCATTTGTCCATCACGATATGGATTAGATCTAGGTTTTTTGTCCAAAAAATGCATACTCACTCTGAGGCGACGAAACTCCTAATTGTCCATCGAGTGAGAAGTCCTAAAAGGTGAGACACATATTCTCATGGTTGGTATGCACTTACACACAAAAAATTAGCTATGGGGAAATTCATGCCTCATATCGGGCTTCCCACTCAAACGATACCAAAGTTATACCTCTTGATAACTTTAATAAGGCACCACACAAAAAGAAGTAATTTTTGAGGTTCATGAGGCAAGAAAAACTGTGTATTCTTGGAGCTCATGAACAAACAAGATGGCTCTACAAGAATGCAATTTGTGTTATGCAACGTGGCCATCTAACAAAAAATGCAAAATGAAAAATAGAAAATATTCAAAGGAGTCTTGCTTAGTTCATGTGAGGTCTTTAACTTATGGAACATTGTGCCTAATTTCTCCAAGAGAGGACCAATCAAAGAATAGAAAATTCACAACTTAGGGGATTCGGTGTGTCACATCAAGCCACCAAGAGGAATATAATATGTTAAGATATATCACACTCCTAAAGGACATCACACCCAATGTCATCTAAAGAGGGACAAACACATAATATGAAGTAAGAAAATTACACCAAGAACCATGAAATAGAAAAATGAAAAAGAATAACGCCAATTTATGCCCCCACTTTAAAGGAATTGCTAAACACCATGCCACAAGCAATTATTTTAAAGTAGAAAATGAAAAATGCAAACAAGAAAGAAGACATGAGAGTCAACTTGGAAAGCCCTATGCCAAGTCATATGTTTTCAAGTAAATTTATGTCATGTAAGAGAAAAATAAAAAAGAGAGAGAGTTTTCCCCTAAAATGAAAACACCAAACACATAAAGGATCTATGGATTTGGGGTTAGTATGTTCTTTTCTATATTGTTGTTATAGAGCTCAGAATTTTCATCATTCCCCAAGTACACATAGAACTAGAAGAATGAAACAAAGAGCGAAAACTAAGAAAAAACTTTTGGGTCAACATGGAAAAGACATAGGGTTTCTCGACACCTTGCATTATCCCCAAAAGGAAAACATAAGATAGATGAAAAAGAGATAAAAAAAAGGAAAAGGAAAATCATTTTGGGTCAACATGGAAGAGACATAGGGTGTCACGCCACCTTGCGTCAGCCCCAAAAGGGAAAAAAAAGACAAATGAAAATAAATAAAGATAAAAAGAGAAAGAGATACATGGAATATAGAAGAATGAAGGTACAAATATAGGAATGTCACAAAGAGAGAGAGAACACAAAAAATCATGGGGGATCACATCACACACATGGAATCACACAAATGAAAATTAAAAATAAATAATGCAAAAGGCTAGTAAGGCAAATGTGAGTGAACCTATGAGAAAGTCATATACCTTGCAATTTGAATCTGTATAAGCAGAAGGTGAACATCGAGGCTAAGGGATAGTGACAAATGCATTACTAGGATAAGGCTATCAGCTTCTTTCCCCCATTGAGTGTGAGACAAGAATGAGTTGAGGCAGGTGATAGGAAAGGTCATGTAATAGTGAGAATAAAATTTTCTACAACTATTACATGAAAAGGGGTGAAACAAGGCTAGACAATCACATGATTGTAATCATTGCCATCAAAGTGAAATATTTTCAATACTAGCTGGAATAGACAACACTCATTAGTACTATATCTGAGAGTTCGATGATATGCACAAAGTGGAACTTTTGCATCTTCAGGATAAATTACTGATTTATTCATAGGTGGTAATCTTATTACTTATTTTTTCAAAAGAAATTGCAGTTTCCTTTCACTTTTAGGTGGTGCACAAGGAAACTTTAATTTTTGTAACTTTTAAGGTCTCTTGCACTTGCTGGATTCACCAACATCTCTAGTTGAAGGTTGAGGGAGGGGAACTAGGGAGATCCTATCATCTCTTTCATTGTTATGAATCATTGGTTGTTCTTTAGGTAGAAGGACATTAATTGGGGATGATGATCCAAGATAACCATACCATCACTATGAAGCCTTAGATATTCTTTAGGAACTATTTTTTTGTGAGGAGGATCTTGATATCCTAAGCCTTTTGTGTTTTCATTGGTTGGTATTTTCTCTAGGAGTTGATGGATCTCATGTTCACTTGTTGTATCAAATCCTTATTTTCTCAAGATTGCAAATCCTTTTCCTTATGCTTCTTCTAGATTGATGGGAGTTCTAGTTACTTTGTTATCATAAAATGGTTAAGTGCTTGCTTGTTCGGAGGAACTAGGTTCACCTATTATCGGGAACTTAGGTTCAAATTTTGTTTCAAGATATAAGTAACCAATCATTTAAGAGGTGGTATCATAGGGGTATTTGGTTGTTTCATGGATGGATAAAAGGATGTGTTAGCTTTAAGGTTGTTAAGACAATCATTTAGGAACTTATTCATGGTGTCAACATCTTCTCCAATGATGTCAAAATCATGAGGAGGACATGCATTAGGAGTTGAGTGAGCATGAGTGAGTTCAATGCCATTAGGATCATTTCCAAAATCACATCTTAAAAAATCCATTAATGAATTTAATGACATCCAAATCTTGCTAAAGCACATATCCATGATGCAATATTGAAATTGTAAACTATGCAACAATGCAATTTTGAGTTTAGGCAATGCACAAGATGAATTTAAGCTAGATGTAAACCTAAGAATGTAATGAAATTCTTGTAACTAAAATTATGGAAACTAAAATAGAAAAGCATAAACAACAAACATAAATTCAGAAAATGAAGTATAAATGCCAAAAAATGTAGTGCAAAATGTGCAGAGGGACTAATTCACCCAAGGTAGCAAATGAGTCCATGTGATGATTTTTTGAAAATTTTCAGAATTTTTGAATTGAATTTTATGCTTTTTTTTATGTTTTTTGTTATATGTTTAAGATGCAAATGCATAATTTAATTAATTTTCAATGAAATTATATGCAAAAATGTAAGCTAAATGAGCTTTTCACTAATGGAAATTTTGAAACACTATAATGCATATTAGCCAATGTAAAACCTAATATAATGTTAATGCAAGCTAAATCTAGGATGTAAATGCATTTCAAATCAGAATTATGATGCTCTATATGTAGGTTCACCAAAATGAAAATGTGAAAATTGTTGGCTTCCTTTTACCTTTAGGGTTTAGGACCTAAAATGAGAGAGACAATCTTCACACTCTTCACTCAAGAACAAACCCTTGAGATTTCAATGCAAAGGAGATTGAAATATTGCGAAGGGACTATCCTAAAGGTTGAAGAGTTCTAATGAGGGGTTCACCACCAAGTTTAGAGTTGGAAAAGATAATGAAATATAATGTGAAATTCCAAACCTTGAATGACCTAGAAATGTGAACAAAATGCAACAAAAAGTTATGAGATAGAAAGTGTGCACTTGGGATACTAAAGAAGGTAGAATGGAGGTCTGGAATTCTAGAAAATCTACTATCAATGGTGACTGGGACTCATTTGCCAAGCTAGGTGAATCAGTCCTGCTTCTGGGAAAATGTGTAGATACATGTTTTAGCCAAAAGGGTATCCAAATCTATGAAAATCCTTGTTAGGCCTATATAGTGGGACTCATTCACCACTTGTGGTGAATCAGTCCACTTCTTCTTTTTCAGAAGTTCAAGACCTAATTCTATTCCTCTTAGTATGTTCTTCTCTTTTTGATTGATTTTTCAGATCTGAAACTAGAAATTTCCACCTGTAGACCTTCTCCAAACTTCTCCAAGGCTTGATGACAACTTTGACAACTTTAGGGATTTGACAACTTTTCTCCACCTTTTCTCCTTGACAAATCTGCAACCTAGCTCAAACCCTAGAAATAAGGTGTTGCAAATATGCTTGAAATGGCTACAATAGATGTGGCTCTTGACTCTTGCTTGAATGATGTTGATATTGCTTGAAACACTTGATTGAATCATAAACTCTACATGAAAATTGTTGGCACAATAACAAACATGATATGTGAAATCCTTGACATGATGATTGGCACTTGAAGAATGCTCTAAAATGCTTGTTAATATTCCCTTGAATGCCTTTGAATGCTCTTGTGAATGCCCAAATTCTCTTGTGAACTCTCTTGAATGTGAGGTATTGAAAATGATAGAAAGAACCTTGTATTTATACTCAATTATGCAATAATTCCCAAAATTACAACACTACAAGCTGACATTAGATCTAGGAGAATAAAATTCCATTGAAAATTTGAATTTGGGTCACATGGGACTCATTCACCCAAGGTGGTGAATGAGTCCCATCAAACATAATGAATGGGACCAAAAATGAAAAGTGCTTAGAAATATGTAAAAACTTGTTTGAGGCCAAAAGATCCAAGTGGGACCTGATTGACGAGGGTGCTAACCCAAGACATAGAATATCACACACAAAAACTAGAGAATATTATTGTATTCAAAATAATGAAATGCTTACATGTAGAGGATCCCAAATCCTCGAGTCCTACAATACATGCCCTTACAGAAAATTATAGAAGTTCCTTTTTCTCAATATGCACTCTTTTCCCCAAAAGCCCCCCAAAAATTAGAAACTGACCCATAAATAACTCCCTTTCAGTTTGGAGCCAAAAACAACATTCGAATGATGAGTTATAGCAGTTTGGCACTGAAAATTACAAATTTAAATTTAAATTTTAAAACCACATTCGAAAATTAGCACATTTTTGAAAATGCACCAACTTTCGGGAGCCATAACTTTTGATTTGGGACTCTGTTTGACAAACCGTTTGAACCGTTGGAAAGGTCTTGAAGTGAAGAGCATGCTAAGAACTAGCTCTATCAGTTTTGATGATTTTTGGGCCCGTACGAGACCGTTTAGTGCCTCAAACTAGTTTCAAAAGATTTTTTGAGGGAAAAAGAAGAAACTAAAACTTGAATAACTTTCAAATTGGGAATGATCTTGACCTGATTATTTCACCAAAGTGCTTATTTTTATGTCTTGAAGCTTCCCTTAAATTTTTGCCTCCTCACGCCTTCAAATTCATAGTTGCTAAAAATAACAGTTGAGCAGAAAAAGCAGAAAAGCAATTCTGAAAGTTGGGAAATTGTATTCGATGAAAAGGGTATCCAAAAACGCAAAAAAATCTACAAAAATCTAAAAAAAGTAAAGATATTTTTTGATGATACTAGATTGCCCTGACACCACAAGATGCTCCTGCATCATTGATGAAACCCATTGAAATTTTTTATTCCATCCTCGAGATTTTGATGAGTCTAGGGAGTTGTGGGTTTCTGTCTCCTGCTAATACAAAGGGTTTTAGGTTTAATCTAGTCTTATATGAAAAACCCTTAGAGTTTATATCTTGGTCTTTGTTTTATTTTTCGATTGACTCCTTCTTCTGGTCATCAGTCTCTTCAAGTTATAACTTGTGACATCAAATCTCGTTGAGTGATCGAGCCTTTGGTTTGGTTTTATTGGCTAATTATGTTGGATTATTATTTAGTGGTTATCCTAAGTCGAGCTAAATATTTCCCTTTAATAAACATCTTAAGTCCTTATGTCGTGGTCATGGGCTAATCATCCTAGGATAGGTCCCTTTAAGGATTAATGTTTTTACTTGTGTACATCCAACAGCTCTTGTGTGTCATGTGATCGATAAAGAAAATTTGAACCATCACTCACCTACCCATCCTATTTTATCTTGAATTATTTTATTCATTCGAGCTCACAAGCGAAAGACATGTGTTCCTGATGATTGGTGGGCCCGACATCACTGAGGAGGTGTACAAGTGCTCACTAAATCTAGATCAACGGTTGGTGATAATTGAGGTGGAAACACCTGGGTCGTTCCTTGCTGACCAATCTATTTTTATTGGTTATTGTAGTGACCATGCGGGCTAGTAGGAAATTGCCACTTATCTTCTCTGTGGTCGGTCTAAGAATTAGTATTATTGAATGTCATCTTGATTGATGGTTGATTGTGGGTGATGTGGATCAACCTAGACTACTCCCCACCATCCCTTGTGGGCCCCATCCTCCTTGCCAATTTCTCAAAAAGGAAGCGGGTGTTTTCCATGTGAAATAAATTTTAACAATGTGGAGGGTAACATGTGTGTTACTAAGATCCATTTATCATACGTGCCTAAAGATATTCTAATATGATCCCTTGATATTATGCAAGAAATAATATTGAAGCTAGCTAAGCAGTGTGTATGATGATGCCGCTAGATTCAATCTCAGTTCCTCCCCGTCCTCCCATTGATAAAAGTTGCACATGAGTTATGGCTCATGAGGGTAAGGGAAGCTAGACACGTGGATTGGGATTGAAATTAAAAAGAGATTGTAGGGCCCGTATGTTATGAAAATTTGCTTCCATGTGGTCTCCTATCATTGGGAAATTGTTTCAGCTATGTATAGTCAGATGTTTCATAGTAAGCTAATTAAATCTGGATTATGGATCAATCAACTGGTTGAATAAATCAATGTTTAGTATTAAAAAAATAGTTGATAGCAAGAAAGTTGTTATGGTTTCCATGAGGGAGTCTTAATAACTTAAAGGGCATTGTGCTACCAAAGTAAGGTATTGCATGCTTATTTATATTTACATCAAAGGAATAATTTGGTATTACAAGTACACTCAATAAACTCCAAGAGCTAAGACTTTGGTCACTCAACATTTTCTCACGTCGGAACTAGGGATGTCAACCTGCACAAAAATATTAAGTCAATTATGATTTTCCTTTTTGCATTATTTAGATTTTTTGTTTTATCAAGCTTAAGTCTATTAGGGTTTTTCCTTGGTTTGGGTGTTAAGTTTGATGTTTATAAAAGAGGAATTCATTAATTTTGCATTTGAATAATTTTTTCCAAACCCTTACAAAATCTGTAGGCCTTGCTTAGTTAGACCAAAAAACCTTTTTTGATTATATTTCTTGCATTATGGCCCCTAAATCAAAAATATATTCATCCAAAGGGGAGGTTTTTGTTCCTAAGAGACCTCTAAATAAAGACCTTATGGATCAGTTACCACCTTCCACTAGCGATAAACCTAGAGGTCAATTGATTCCCATGGGACCAAAAATAGAAGAAGGTCTATTTGACAAAAGAGGTTCTATCAAAGATACTAAATTTCCCTATACTGGATGGGAATTATTTTATGGTTGCTTCAAGAACATAAACATGGGTGTCCTAGTGGGAAACCCTTGGAACTGTGATCTAGGAAAGTTAATTGTGCCAAATTTTTATATGGATGTTGACTTGCTGAAGGCAATAGCTACTAACTATGACCCAGTCATGAGGACTATCAGAACCTTTGATGGATAAGAAATGGTTAGAATCACTGAGGAGGAATTGAGTCTTATTTTCAAGCTCACTAAATGGAGTGATGAAATGTGTAAGATAAATGAATAATCTCTTAGACAAGAGTATGAGAAGACCAGAAAAGATTGTGATAGGATCACATGATAAGGAGCCTTTCCTTGTCAATTATTTTATTCCTTATTTCAAGAGGACTTTCTATTCCATTTGTCAAATAATTGGTTATGATCCTATTTCTGGAATCCCAATGGCTTGGATGTATATGGCTGCCCATATCCAACATCCCCAATATTGTGCAATATATGATTATGCAGGATTTCTTTCTAAAAGAATGCATGAGGGGTTGGTTAGGTTAAAGAAAGGAGAATATGGGGTAGGATGTAGCTGGTACTCACTATTCTATGTTCTTATACAAGGATGCAATGTATTTTGGACATAATATTGATTTGGAAAGAAAGGTAGGTGACTTGGATCTGCCTGTGAAATGTTGGACCACAGTCTTAGACAAAGATGATAGGACATATGATTATGTCACTTTCAAGAATTTGTTTTCTTTTGAGTTGAAAAGATATTTGATTATGAGGTTTCCCAAAGTTCTTGTTGCTTTACATGATTTCTTGAGACCAAAAGAAAGAAGGCCTGAGATAGGAAATGATCATAACTGGGAAGATGTTATTTCACTCCCTGATTTTACTGTTTTAAGAGTATATTTTTCTAAGGTAGCACCCCATTTTTTGCCAAGGTTTGTGCTTGAAAGAATAGGTTTCCTAGAGGTTATGTGGAAATTAGGAAATGTTGAGAATGAACATTTGTTAAATTAGGGAAAGGGAACTTTCTTTCCTTTATACACTTGTTTTTCTGATTTTATGATGACTAAAGGAGGTTGGAATAGTATCATTGAAGTGCTCAAATGATACCACATGAAAAGGACAATTGAGAGGTTCATATATGATCCTAAAGGTTTTATGGCCTAGTTGAATGAGGGAAACAATAGCTACAAGTATGCACACATTCTCCATTATCCAGAGGATGTAATAAGGAATATATCTGACAGTTTGGAGCAAGAAAAGAGGTTGGCAAGGTGGATTGCATTCAACAAGATGCAAAGGAAGAGCCTAATTTCAGGATACTCCCTGAGGTTGAGAACATAATTCAAAAGGTGGAGCATGTTACAAGAAATTTTGATTCAATAGTAGGCCACCTTGAAAATAAAGGGGTAGTTAGTACAGATAAAGGGAAAGCTCCAATAGCTGAAAAACAAAGTGGAGAAGGAATTTCTTCTATTGAAGGGGAGTCTACATCACAAGCCCCTGAAGAACCAAAAATAATTTTTTTCATAAGAAGAAAGGGTAAAACAAATAAATCAGATGAACCCTGTGTTCCCATTCAGCATGAGGAACATAGACCTCCTTCTCCTATGTTACAAGTACCACCCCCATATCCACCAAGGTCGATAGTGTCTGAGATTGTAGATGTTGATTCTCCACCACCTAGTGAAATACTACCTAGGGAGCCACTATTGAAAAAATAGAAAATTGTGACCACTAGTCTAGTGGATTATGATGATGAAGGCTCTGATGATGATATTTGGGTATCTGAGCAAGAAATATAGGAAAAAGTGCAAACTACATCTGTAGTAAGGGAAACTAGTCAATTGGGAAAAAGATTAAGTAATGTTCATCTCAGAGGGATAAATGGTGGTGATGACATGAGAGTTGAGGCATGTACCAAATTCTTGGATGATGACTCATTCATGAAAGATCAAGCTTTTATGGAATTTTCTTATAGGGCTAAACGAGATGAGTATGTAAGAATTTTATCTATGGAGAGGAGCCTACATCTAGAATTTCCTGATACTATCACTCAGAAAAAGGTATTGAATGAGATGAGTGCCAGCTTTCAAAACATGACTGCAAAGGAAGGTCAAGAATTGGTGAGAACAAGTGGTATATTGTTGCTACCAGAATGGGATCTAGCCTTAGCCATTGCTTTTGACACAATCAAAAAATGTGATAGACCACTCTATGATATAGAGGAAGAAGTTGCACTTGCATTACATGGGTTTTCTTTCAGTGAAGAGTGGTAAGCCTTGGCTATTTGGTCTTTAGCCCCAAGCACAAGAAAACCAAACATTGTTGAGCATCCACCTAATTACAAGAGAGTATCATAAACATCAGCCTTGGAAGCTACAAATTTGTATGTTCATGCTACACAATTCATCATGGCTACTGTGGAGTCTGTGACAGCTAAGAAGGATAAACTTAGAATAGAATAGAATTTTTTTTTGGTCAAGTATGGAAATATTGAGAGAAATAATATGCAATTACATAAAAAGATAGCATTATTAGAGGATGTATTTCAAAAATTGCAACCTGGAAAACTCAAACAAGATGATATTGACTCTCCCACTACTGTACAAGAGGATATATCCCCTAAAATTACAACTAATATAAGTACTTCATGGGAAAATATGTCACATAATATGGGAAATTTTCCCATTTCAATAGTAGAACCGAGTATATCAGAAGGGTCACAAGATGAAATGGATGTCAAAAAGGAAGAGTTACTTAGACAATTGAGTGAATATAGAGAAATCTAAAAAATTCATGATGAAGATACTTTTAAGAGCAACATGAGGATTGTCACAACAGTCCTAGAGAACTTGAATAGAAAAATGAACAACAAACTAAATAGCATTCACTATAGTTATTTTTCTATGGTTGATGCCATAAGAATGTTTGATATCGATAGAGAAAAATCCATCCCACTTATGGAGATCTTGATCCCTAGAAAACAAGACTTGATGTTGATGGGGATTGGGGTTAAGCAAGATCCTAATCTTCCTGAGAGGTTTAAACCTATTGTTCTTCTGGTAAATAAGATTGAGGAATACAGAGGGAATGTTGAAACATTAGAGAATAGGATAAGGGAATTGGTGAAATATTTCCATGAATCTCATTATGGACTTCTCCCATCTATCTTAAGGAGTGATGGTAGAATTAAGACTTTTCAAGAATGGAGATGTGAAGTAAACAGTGTTATTTTAGATCAAGCTATAAAAATTTGTCAAAAATTTGATATGGACACATTGGTCCAGTGAATATGGATATGTTAGTCCATGTTGAGATTGTATTGCTATAAATTTATAGGGAAGCTAACCAGATTGTCATAAAATATGCACCTTATAGACAAAGGATTGATGAAGTAATGAATTTTGATTGGCCCACAGAAGAAGAATTCCTAGCATGGAAAGGTAGATATTTGGAAGGAGTGGGGGTTTTACACTAATGATGGCTAGTTAATGATTTGAAAGTTTGAGGTATGAAACCATGGTGAATAATGGATAGATGGGAATGCACTACATAGCCTAGATTTAGTACAGATTAGGCTTATGTTAAAGTATGAAAATATAATGCATCTTATTCAAGGTTGATTTGATGACAGGGTTGTAGATGTGGTCTTACCTTTTGTCTTTTTTTATTTACCTCTTTCTTTTCCTTCTTTTCATTTTTGGTGCATGGGCACAAGTTTTGAGGTAATTGATCATTTTAATCCATTTTGAAGATTGGACCTAATCTCCTGCAATGAATATGGACTACATTCATTTTTTCACATGGCTCCCACCTCTTGGAGTATGTTGTAACTGAATGAAATAATATTTGATGTAGCGGTCCAATAGGGTTTTGATGTGTGTACTTTCTGGCCTAAGGATTGTTTTTTCTCCTTCATTTCTATTAGAAGGAATTTGGGGCCAAGAAGTAGGGGTTCATTGTTTTATGCAATTGACACAATGAATTGTAAGAGATATACTAAGTATGTTTTTAGATTTTTTGTCTTAAGTTTGAGAGTTCATAATTCTGTATGTATTTTGGATAACAACAAAGAAAAATATATACTGGGAAATACCAATTTCATGGCTATTGTCTCTCCTTGCATTCATTTTATGAGTTATAAATGAAAGTAATCCAAGATGTCTTTTATTTGTATCCATTGTTTACCAATGGATTTTTTATTCCGTTCCTGCTTACTCATTCAATGAATTAATGTAAATGCTTGGATGAGATTAATAACTCATAAGAATCAGGTGCTAGGATATTGATAAGTAGTATTAGTCATGAATGTAATAGGATAATGTTGTAATGTAGTATCTATTGAAATTATATGTTGCTATTCATGAATTGTTATTTGATCATATAGGCTGGTTATGACTATGTGCTTAGGATAAAGGCACTAGTTCATGTAAAGTATTCATGATTCATTTTCTATGTTGATTTTTCAACTAATCACTTTTATTTGACAAACTCTTGTGGTTACTACTATAGTTTTTTCATGTTATAGTCCCACCTTCTCATGTTTTAAGTATAATACGTTGATGAATGAGCCACCAACTTATTTAATGTATTAGGATCTTGAGCAACTTAATGAGAAGTATCTATTATTGGAAATGTATTAGATTATAATTGTATGAATTTAGAAGTATGCATTGTGGGATAACCCTCCTAGGTTTTATAGAGCATGAAGTGTAGGAGTAGAGTTTTTTCAACTTCCACTCGTTTGTTGTCCAATCCCTTTAGAATACTTATTATTGGAAATGGTAAAGTCCATATGTATTTCTAGAGATGAGTTTGGTTCTTAAAAAATAACCAATAGGACCCATTTTTCCAGCATGATGAATGAGTCCCACATAATAAATCTGGGCCACATGAGCTAGGAACACTAGAATTATGATTGGTCAATGATTGTTGTCAGGATTATCCTTGAAAAGATGCAATAAATGAGGCTTGTGGATGCAAAATGGGGCCAATTAAAGTATAAGGAATCCCAATTATAAATGATAAGCCTAGAGAAATGTGAAAGTGTGTTACAACACTATACAACACTTTAAATAAGACAAGATTAAGGTTGATTATGTTTAAAATCATGTTTATTATGCTTAGTTAATTGATAAAACCCTAGAAAAGTGTGAAAGTGTGTTACAAAACTTCACAACACTTTAGCAAGGTACCATTAAATTCCATTAGTTCACAAGGGCCCAAGACCTAATGCAAATGTGTTATACACATTACAACACTAAATCAAGGAAAAATTAAGCTAAAATACACAAGGAGAGCCCAAATGAATGCGAAAATGTCAAGGGATGCATTTTAGTACACTACAATAATATTGTTATATTTATTCAATAATATCAAATTATTTTTGTTTGAACAATATTTAATTATTACTCTTGAACCAATGAATTAATAAGATTAATGTTGGCATTGATAACAATTTTATTCACTTACTTAGTAACCCAATAATAATGTTATTATTTGGTCAAAATTCATTATTTAATGAGACATTGTTATTATCAATCAAACTCCAATTAAATTCTATTTGATAACTCAATGATATATCAATAATAATTTTGTTCCCATCGATAGATATATATACATTGATGTTAAACCACCTAGGTACCTTAAATGCCAATTCTTATATTGACAGTGTTATCAACTCAAGATCTAGACTTGCATTAATAGTTTACATTGTTGACTCTCCTAATAACTTATTCCCTTGTTTTCCAATTTAGCAATTTTATGTCATTATTCTTATTAATTGAAATGATAACATCAACATTAGTAATTATTCTATTATACCTACTATTCCTTACTCTATACAAGAGATAATGATGTTAATGCATTATATTTGTTGTGTAGCAGTGCTAATATCTCTTATCCATATTACATCAATGGTATTAATATTTACTAAATTATCGTTTATTCAAGATATTAATTCTCAATAATAGTATTACTTGTAACTCCCATTTCTAGCTCCGCTCTTGATAATTTTAGTATTAAGGCATTTAATATCTTCCATTGTTGTTAATGGTGAGGTTAAATTTTAATTATCCTCATCAATATTATTTTTAGCACCATGTATAATGTTGTTATTTTAATTATTCATTTAGTATAAATATTGGTTTTGAATCACCCACACCATTAATACTAACACAACTCTCATCAGTATTAATTTCAATATTCATACCTCTTTTTATTAAATTCGAATATATAAATTATGTTGATAAGTGTTTTTTCACTTTCTCAACACAGGAAGCACACAAGTATGCTACCTCTCTTGAAAGGTAATTTCTAAAACTAATTTTTAGAAATCACCCCAAGGTCTCTTGGGTGTTAGGTCATGAAAATACTTGGAATAGTTCAATTGGTTGATGTGGTTTTCTAGTAATCACAAGGAAGCCTTTATGGTTCATAAAGAATAGGAATTTGGGCCTACAAATGGAGTATCAAAGTGTTGGAAATGAATGAGAAGTGGTTGCCCCCTTAGAATAGCAAGCTAAAACTCACTATGTTCATCAGATTTAGCATTGTTGGGATGCTTGGAATCCTACACTAACAAAGAACTAAAATAAATAGCAAAAGAGAAAGGTTTGAGAGAAGCTATTCTAAATCTAAGCTATGAACGAACAGTAACAATGGAGGATGCTACAATAGATAGACTCCCATAACTAGGTTTTTCTTGACCAAGAGGAACCTACAACTACACAAAACCAATGTAATCTTCTAAGGTCTATAGGTTTTTAGATTGTGCATTCACTTCATGAACATACAATTGAACTAGGGTGCAACAAGTAAACTAGCTAGGACTCTAGCTTTACAAATTGATTCATCATCAATAAACCACAAAAAGAATGAGTTAGAAGTAAATCCAATACTATAACAACAACCACCATCACAGACATCCAAGAAACAAACAAACTAAAACTAACATGGAGGTTGAATTATGCATGCAAAATGAGCAAGTTCAAAGAAAACACCCATAAAACAATACAATGCTTCCTTCTATTGCTGAAAAATGTCTTTTACAACAATTCGCCACACTTACAAATGAGGAGCAAGCCCCTATTTATAGTTTTTCAAAAGTGAAATTAATGGCCAAGATTTAATTACAATGTGTGGCCCAAATTTGTTGCAGCTTAGGGTTTCACCTACGCCCGATATTTCACAATTTAAAATAAACTATTTTGTCATTTTACCTATTTTTTCTTGTAGCATATTTTGTCTTTTAGGTACTGTAGCTATTTTTTCTTCTAGCTTCCTTCTCTATTCCAGCTGAAAACTATTGAAGTCTTCCCTCTATCTGATTAGGTTTGCAACATTATTTTAGCCAATTAAGCGGGTCTCGTTACTGATATGTTGCTCCTGCTTCACGTGGACAACCCTTGGAAATCATCATCGTTATCTAGTGGAAAATAAAATATCCCCTTCTGTTGACTTTCAATATTTTCATTGGTTGTCTTAGAATATACTATTGCAAAGTCTGCAAATTCACCTTTAGAGTGGTGCAGTCAAGGGTGGAGGGTTCGGGATTGGCACTGTCCAGCCTTGCAACAAGAGTGAACACAACGAAAACACAAAGAAGAATAATAATAATCACACATGAATATTTATATATGAATTTCTAATCAATTATTCACTAGCAACATGCCCTACCTTTCAACTTACAATTTACAAAAAGATTTGGTGCTAAACCCTGACTTACGTGCCGGACGAAGCCCTTGATTTATGAACTACTACTAAATGTGAAATCCATCATGAATGAATACCCCTAATGCAACTATATAATGAATATATATATATATATATATATATATATATATATATATATATATATATATATTGGTTCCCAGCTCTAGAAAAGGTCTACATTGGCCCAAGAGATTCCAATTCTAAATTGGGTGAAATGTACAAGGTGTCAGCCAAAACATGAATGCTTCCAGAGTCGATACTGGGTTGATAAATGCTAGAAATAACATCAATGAAATTTTTTTTGGTTGATGCAATATTTCTTACAACTAGGGATTCTCCTGCATCAAACACCTAAGGTTGAAGAAAAGTGAGCCTCTCACTTTTGGGGGGCTAGGGGAAAGCCAATGCGATCTACCTCAGCCTGAGAAATCGACGATGAATATTCCTTCAATCGTCCTTTCCATATAACTAGATATTCCTAGTATTGTCTTCCTCTAGTACTACATCCAATTTTGTTGTCCAAAACTTCCTTGATCTCTTTTAGATGGTGTGCTTTCTGGTCCAGTAATCGAACTTCTCTATCCTCTGGTGACTCTCCTTCATGATGTTGATATAGATCTGCAATATTGAATATAGGTGATATTCCAAATTCCTCTTGTATTTCCACTTCATATGCATTTCCTGAATCAAATGTTTTGATAATCTTACAATTCCCAAACTTCTTCATCTTCATCTTGTTATATGTCCCAACTGGAAATCTTTCTTTTCTCAAATATACAATGACTTCTTCTCCAACTACGAATTCCTTATGTCTCCTCTTCTCATCTAATCTTTCCTTATAGGTCTTGTTCATCCTTTCCAAATGTTCCTTGAATTTAGTATGTATGGTTTCCATGAATCCAGAAAATCCTTCTAACTTTGTGCTCCTTTTGTTCTCCAAACTGATATTTCTCAATTCTGCTACTCCTCTGGGTTGTTGTCCCATCACAATTTCAAATGGTGTCTTTCTAGTGCTCTGGTTTACTGAATTTTTGTATGAAATTTTTTCTTGTCGCAATATCAAATCCCAATTTCTTGCTTATCCTTTAGTCAAACATCTCAACAAGTTTCCCAAAACTTTATTTACCACTTTTGTTTGTCCATTTGTCTATGGGTGAAATGTTGAACTACACTTCAAATCTATCTTCATCTTCTTTCACAATGTCTTCCAGAAATAGCCAATGAACTTAGTGTCCCTATTTGATACAACACTCTTCGGTAGTCCATGTAAGCTTACAATCTCCTTGAAAAATAGATTTACAACATGTATTGCATCACTGGTCTTCTTATAGGGTATGAAATGTGCCATTTTTAAAAATCTATCCACAACCAAAAATATAGAATCAAATCCTCTCGGTTTCCTGGGTAATCCCAACACAAAATCCATGTTGATACCTTCTCATTGTCTCTCCAGTACTGTCAATGGTGTATACATTCCAGTGTTCTAACTATTTCCTTTTGCAACTTGACAAATCCTACAACTTTAAACATATTTCCTAACATCCTTATACAACTGTGGCCTAAAATAGTTCTCACTCACTAATGCTACAGTCTTTTCAATCCAAAAATATCCCAAAAATCCTCCACATTTATTTTCCTTAATCAAATTCTCTCTCATTGAACTTCTAGGGATACACAACTGATTGTTCTTGAAGAAAATACCTTCCTAAAGGAAATAATCCAACCATTTTATCCTATCAATCTCTACTGGTTCCTTGCAAGCCTTCTATGCCTCAGCAAAATCAATGTCGCCCTCATACATATGCTTCAATTCTTCAAAACCCAGTACTTCAGCTCTCATTTCTATCAAAAAATTCCTTCTCCTGCTCAATGCATCTACAACTTTGTTTGATTTCCCACTCTGATGCTTCAACTCAAATTTATAACTCTGTAAGAATTCTACCCATCTCATGTGTCTCTGATTCAACTTTCCTTGACTGTTCAAATACTGTAGAGCTTTATTATCCATATACAACATAAATTCCCTAGATAACAAGTAATGCCTCCACTTCTTCAAAGCCTGAATTATTGCATAGAACTCTTGATCATAAACATAATATCTTCTCCTTGCATCATTCAATTTCTCACTAAAATAAGCTATTGGTCTCCCTTTCTGACTTAACACAACTCCTATTGCACTTCCACTAGCATCATAGTCTACTTGAAATGCTTTATCAAAATCTAGTAATGGTAATACAATTTGTTCGGTTACCTTTCGTCTCAACAATTTAAAACCCTTTGTGCTCTTGATGTCCACTTGAATTCCTTCTAATCATCTCTCATTGTCTCAGTTGTAGGTGTGTAAATGCTAATAATTTTTTTGATGAACTTCTAGTAAAAAATTTCCAATCCATAAATGATCTAACCTCTCCAACATTCACTGGTGTAGCCCTTTCAACTATTGCTCTTACCTTCTCAGGGTCCATCTTCAGTCTTTCTGTAGATATGAAAAATCCCACGTATACCAGTTCTTCCTTCATGAAACTACACTTTTTTATGTTTACCAACAACTTCTCTTCCCTTAACCTCTAAAATATTTTTTGGATGTGCTCCAAATGTTCTTAATTTGTCTTACTAAAAATAAAAATATCATCTAGGTAAACAATGACAAACTTACCCAAGAATTTCTTCAAAACCTCATTCAGTAGCCTCATAAATTTACTAGGTGTATTAGTTAGTCCAAATGGCATGACCAACCACTCATATAATCCCTCATTTTTCTTGAAAGAAGTCTTCCATTCATCTCCCTCTCTTATCTTGATCTGATGGCATCCACTCTTCAGGTCTATCTTGGTAAAATACTTTTCTCCACTCAAACTATCCATGATGTCATTCATCCTAGGAAATGGGAATCTATACTTCACTATGATCTTGTTGATAGCTCTTGAATCTATACACATCCTCCATTCTCCATCCTTCTTAGGTGCAAGTATAGCTAGTATCACACATGGGCTCATAATTTCTCTGATCAATCCTTTCTTCAACAGTTCATGTATCTGTTTGTTCAGTTCTGCATTCTCTACCGCTGTCATCCAGTGTCTAGATTTTTTTGGTAAACTAGCTCTGAGAATAAGATCCATATGATTATTGATACTTTGGGTCAATGGTAATCCTTCTGGGATATTCTCTGATACAAGGTCTAGGTACTTTGCCAATAATTCGGTGACTTCCTTCTCTAGTGGTTCTTCTTCATCTGGGTTCCCATACTTCTTCAGAATCAAAACAAAACACATGTTCTAGTACCTTAGTCCATCCAAAAATTTCCTTCCATCAACTAGATTGATTCTAGTTGTACCTTATACTTCACCTTCAAGTTCATCTTCCAACGGTTTCAAGGTGATCCACTTACCATTTTATGTTATTTTATAGGTATTCTTCTCCCATCATGTATAGCCTTCTTATCATACTACCAAGGTCTACCCAACAACATATGACATACATCCATCAACATAATATCACACAATACTTCATCACGATATGACCCTATTTTAAATTTCACTAGACATTGCTCACTTACTAGGATCTTGTGCTCATCTTGAATCTAGGATATCCTATAAGGTTTCAGATTTTTTCTCCTTTCCAAATTCAACTTTGTCACCATCTCCTCATAAAATAGATTGTCTGTACTACCACTATCAATGATAAATTTGCAACACTTACCTCCTTCTTTACATCTAGTCCAAAAAAAACTTTTCCTCTGCGGTGTTTCTTTAGGTTCCTCTTTTTTTCTGGAACAATGCTCTCCTCATAAATAGTGATTCTCCCTTCTTAGGAATTCCTCCAGAACTTGGTGTTCCCTTTGGTTCTTCCTCTACGTATTTGGTTCTTACATGGTGTTTCATCTTCTTACTTTCTTGGCAACATTTAAATGCTCTATGTCCCTCTCCTCCAAATTTAAAATAGGTTCCTTTGAAAATTATCCTATCATATCCTTTCGCATCTCTCTGATATCCATCGTTATGGTAAGAATTATAGCATCCTCTATTGTTGTGGTAGGAATTTTTGTCATCTCTTCCCTTCTAGTATAAACTGGAATATTTCTCTTCCTTGCGATACAAATCCCTATCCTTGTTTTTTTCCCCATATGGCTTTTCTCCTCTGGGATGTGACCCTCCCTTCTGAAATCTACTCCCTCTTCCTCTCTGTCATTGTTGATGTTTTTTATTTCATTTTTCTTCCACCTTTAGTGCAAATTGATATGATTCCTCTACTGAATCCATCCTCACTAGACTCAATTCTTCCTTAATGTTCATCCTCATCCCATTGATATACCTTGCCACTTTCTCCTTGCTTTCTTTACTATGTTCAATTCTGATAATGATCTTATGGAATTCTTCAGTGTATTCTTTCACAGTCTTTTCCTTTTGTCTCAGGTTTTTCAATCTTTTCAACAACTCCAACTCATAGTCAGTAGGTATAAACTAGTTCTTCAATTTCGTCACCATTCTATCCCATTTCACAATATTTTCTTTTCCTTTTTTGTTTCTTTCCAATTGAACTTCCTTCCACCAAATTGTAGCATGTCCCTTCAACTTAGTTTTTGAAAATCTCACTTTCTCTAGATCTTCAATCTCCCTATATCATCTTCACCTGATCTTATTCTTCATCTTCCGTAGTCTCTTCAACATGGTCTATATTTTGAAATTCGTCATCATCACTTTCGTCATTCAGTCTAGGGTTTAAGCCCTTTCTTCTATATGGGATGAATGGAGTAATGTCTTTGTTTTCCCTCCTTCTAGCACCAGTTTTGTTGATGGTTTTTTTGCACTTTCTCCACATAGGCAGCACATAAGTATGGTACCTCTCTTGAAAGGTAATTTCTGCAACTAAGTTTTAGAAATCACCACAAGGTCTCTCGGGTGTTAAGTCATGACAATGCTTTGAATAATTCAGCTGGTTGATGTGATTTTATAGTAACCACAAGGAGGCCTTTATATTTTACAAAGCATGGGAAGTTGGGTCTGCAAGTGGAGTTTCAAAGTGATGGAAGTGAATGAACAGTGGCTACCCACACAAAACAACAAGCTGAAACTGACCTCAATCACCAAGTTTGACATTATGATGGTGCTTGGATTCCTAATCTAACAAAGAACTAAAAGAAATAGAAAAAGAGGAAAGGGTTAAGAGAGGATATTCTAAATCTAAGTTATGAATGAACAATAAAAATGGAGGATGCTATAGTAGATAGACACCCACCAAATTGAGTTTTTTGTTACCAAGAGAAACCTACAACTACACAAAAATAGTGCAATCTCCTAAGGTCTACATATTTTTAGATTGTGCATTAACCTCATGAACATACAATTGAACTAAATTGCAGCATACGAGTTAGCTTAGTTTATCTTTGCAAAGTGATTCATAATCAATAAACTGAAAAAAGCATGAGTTGAAAGTGCATCCAATACTATAACAACAACCACCATTAAGGACATTCAAGAAAAAAAATCTAAAACTAACATGGAGGCTAAATCATGAATGCAAAATGAGAAAGCTCAAAGAAAACACCCATAAAACCACGTAATGTTTCATTCTATTAATGCAAAATGCCTCTTACAACAATTCACCACCTAATCTAGGATAGGAAATAGCTTTATAGACTTCACAAACTAGGTTTCCATCCTCATATATTGCCTCATTCACACTTCCTTATCATCATTGCAATTGGCCCAAAAGTCCTCGCCATGGGGTCAATGGGCATACCATCTTTTGACTTGTTGTGCCTTCAGCACACACACTCCATTCGGAATAGGGACCCTCTTTCTTTTCACTTCGTTGAGTTACTGTTGTCCCTGCCTCATTTTGGATGCCCCTATTTTGGTGTTATAAGTGATCAATGAGCTTTAGGGAAGTCATATTGAGTTGACCATGTTTTTCCCCCCTCAAATTTTCAAGGCTCTAGGCCTTTGTGAGGTTCCCTTGGCTGTTTTCCTTTGTTTTTTAAACTGGCATCTTTGGAGATTGTCAAGTCCACCTAACCAGACCACTCCTCATGGGTTTTCATTGCCCTGCGGCCGTTCCAAATAGCCCTTCTTCAATAGATTTCCGCTCTATAGAACTCGATATCCCCGATGTTGTTTATTATCGTTGAGAAACCCAATAGCTAGGCACTCACTTCTTTTCGCCCATCGGAGTCTGACCCTCTTGTGGCCATTTTCAAATGACTTTTTACCAACTTTCTAGCCATTGTACTATCATTAATTATGTGAATTTAATACACCATTTTCTATAAATAGGCCATTTCCAAATGTCATTTTCACCTATCAGTCGATCAGAGAGGAGTTAGAGCTAGCTTCTAGCACTGCCTTCACACTTGATGAGTGTCACCGATGATACAAAGCATCTGCTAGCTCTTGATCAACCTAATTCATCAGATTTCTAAGGTAGTTTTTCCACCCCATGCCCCACTTCATTTTTTCTTCGATTCCTTGTAAAATTGATGTATTTAAAGGGGAGAAAACTTAATAATTTACTACAACCGACCAAGGTGCATAGAACCCATATCATGAAATCTTGATAAAACTCAAACTGGATCCATACACTGACTACAATACTAGCACTCTCCACCTCCATTCTTTGGCAAGGGCTTTCTCCTCTGTCAGGTCCACTTTCATGGGAGGACCCCCTACCTTAGCCTTCTAAAACTTGGTTAAAGTGCACAAAATGAAATGATAGGCCATCAACCTTCTTGAGCCCCTAGGCGTGGAGCTCCTCACACGAAGTGCCTTTTGGCTTCACCATTTAGAACGAATAATCACTAAAAACCTTTTGATGGTTGGGTCTCACCGTATCGATCGCCCATAAACTCAAGCTCTTACAAGACCTAAGTCTTGGTGTATTTCGGGTCCCACCTTGTGGACGTCTGCCCGAGGAAGTCCGTTGGTGCTTCACCATTTTGAATGACTTTTGTCACCCATTCTCCTGACCTTTGAATCCTGGGCTTGACATTGTCAGCCAACTTCCATTTGCCCCCCAAGAATGTCCAAGTTCCAACCTCTTTTCGAGCCCTACCTCATGGACTTCCGTCTATGGGCTACCATGAACAACCCGTCACCTAGAACTTGGCCTCCCCTTTGCCTCTGAACTTTCAAATGATAAATCAATGAATTCATGGCCCTTTGCAGACCTGATGCCACATGTTTCCTCTTGCACATTGTTGTGCCCTGATTGTCATTCCAAACAACCAGCCTCTCGTGGACTTCTGCATCCTTCAGCTCGCATATGTCTACCATTCTCCAACCCTACGGGTCCTACGTGGTGAGATGCCATCCATAGAAGTCCATATTACCAACACCGTCTATCTCTATTGCCTCTTAAATGTTTTCTAGCCCAGGGAAGTCCACACCCCTTGGCCCGCATTGACCAAATTCCTCCAAAAGAAAGACAAAGATGATTTTTGTGGTATTTGTATGATCTTTAAGTGATAAATTGTTTGATCTAATGTTTTTTTGCAAGATTTTGGCCAACATTCCTTGTATATTATGCTTGAATCATTTACTTCTCCTTTGGTTGCAGGATATATGGAACTAGCTGCTGGATCCTAAAGGCGGCCGTAGAGAAAGACAAAGGAAAGAAAATTTCAAAAGCACCTAGAGGCGAGGAGGATAAAGACTAAATGAAGTACAAGTTCCAAGGGGAACCCCTTAACTCTAAGGTCTTTATAGAATGGAAGGAGATCTCAGACACTAATCTAGGACACATAGATATCAATGAGTTCAAATAGAGGATCAAGCTCAATCCTAAAACAAAAAATTCTAGAAAAATAAGAAGTAGTGGATTGGCCAAGGCTGTTGGATTCCCACCAGCCCTCATAGCCCCCGAAATTGTGATGTCCTATTGAGAGGCGTACCAAGAAGACACCAGAACAATAGTTGATAGAGAAGGGAATGTATTGGCCGACTTGTTCGCCAAGTCAATAGGGAGGACCTTTCACATCCCTACCTTTAGAGAGATGGAGCATACACCCAAGGAATATGGTTGGTAGATGTGGGATGTTGATCCCCTCATATGTAAGAAGTTAATCAATCAATACTGGTTGAAAGACAAGAGGGGCAGCACCAATAAAGTGCCCCAAGAATTCTTCCAAAGTGACTTTTTCAAATATTACCATGACTGGGTAACTCTTCTAAGAAGAATTATGGGCCTTCTAACTTTGGCTTTCTTCCAAGACTGTATGTTTTATTTCATTGAGGAAATCATCTAGGAGACACATATTTCTATTGGGTTGGAATGATCAGCGTCTGCTTGCATGAGCAGTTTGTAGCAGTGAAGAAAACTTCAAAGTTCTATATGAAATCATACCTTGTATAATTTCTTACTGACCATGCCCAATATAGGGGTAGGTGAAACCCTAGTGTAAATTAAATCTTGGCCACACAATGAGATTAAATCTTGGCCATACAATGAGATTAAATCTTGGCCACTCATTTTTCTTTTTGAAAACTATAAATAGGGGTCTCCTCCTCTCATTTTTAGATGAGAGTTGAGTTGTTGTAAAGACATGTTGTTGGAATATTAATAGAAATTCATTGAATTTGGTGGATTCTTGAGTTCCTTTGCATGTTTGATGATTCTTCTCCTCTTAGTTAGTGAATTTGAGTTTCTTTAATTTTCTATTTTATGTACTTTAGTTTTAAATAATAGATTAGTTAAATATTGTTCATTGATGCTAAAGATTGCTATAGTGTTGACCTCTTCCTAGTTCATACTTTTGGCTGTATATTGATGATATATAGCTATGGAAAGTTTTTCTAAACTTTATATCATTGTTGCACCTAAATCTCATCTTCTTATTCATGTTTATGGTGAATGAAAAGCTGAAATCTGCAGACCTTAGAAGATTGCACTAGTTCCATGATATTGTAGGATTTCTTGGTTAAGTGAAACTAAGTCTTGAGAAGGTTGGACCGCTATAGGAACCTCCATTATCACTATTCACTTATAGTTTTAGATCCAGAAACCTCTCTACTTTCCTGCCCTTTTTCATTTTTTTTAATAGTGACTTTGAACAAGGTTCATTGCGCATTGTAAAGCCAAATCTGAAGCTAAAATAGGAATTTTAGACTGTTGTTCGAACCTGCAACAACTGTGCAAGTGACTTCCCATCTAAAGAACTCCATTAATTGAACCAATTCTCCTCCAACCTATCTTTTGTAAGTCTTCCCTATTATTACCAGTAAAATCACATTTAAAACAACTGAGACATTCCAAGCAAGTCATGACCTAACATCTAAGAGACCTTAGGGTGATCTTCAAAAACTTGTTGTTGGAGATTTACTTTCAAGAGAGGTGACACACCTATGCATTACCTATTGAGAAAGTGCTAAAATACCCATCAACATGACCCACTTCTTCAATTTTCCATATTGGTCCATCCTCCTTCAGTTTGTGTGAGAGTCCAAGTTATACTCTACCAACTCCTTATCTGAGTACTCTACACATTGAGCTACAAGGTACAAATACATTCCTTTCCCAATGGTTAGGGGATATGGGATCCTAGCTTGGTGCTTATCACTCAATATTATGTGGTTATTCGAATAGTGGGGCAGCTAATAAGGTCTGTTAAGAATCCTTCTAATATAATGTATGTGGATTTGGGAACTATATAAATAAGTACCCAAACCGTTAGATGAAGGCCTTTGCATTCTAGAAAACCATTCTCTCAAAGTCTCCTCCTAGGAGTTTGATGATATGTGTGATGAAGGCATCATTTACCCTCCAATATTCTCTCTCAAAGTTTCTATACTGCAATTGAGGATAGTAGTCATAGACCTTAACTTATCCTTTCTTGGTTCCCAAGGCTCCCACACTAAAGAGTCCGTTGTATGGGATTTTCTCTGCCAAGAGGTACACCAAATATGAAGTCATGTGAAATTGGGAGGTTTTCTTGATAGCCATGAGCTGATTGTGTAGATTATTGCTGATCATCTTAGCCCAATGGAACTTGGCCTCCCCTCAGATGATCTCCTTAATAAAATAGAATTTCCACTCTTTGAAGAATGCAACAGTTGGTAGGACCATTACCCTACTCAATAGGGTGATCAAATTGTCGTACTCCTCAAAAAATTCACTTATGAATAACTCTTGAGGTACTTTTGTGGAACTACCCCTCTTGTCCTTCAACCAGTGTTGGTTGATAATCCTTTTATAACCCATAGGGTCCTATTTCCACTTGTTCTAAACTTGTTCTTTTTTCACTTCTTCAATTATGTCAAATGTGGGGATGTGGAATGCAAAACTAATAGATTTAGTAGACAATTCTACCAACACCCTCCCATCATGATCAATAATCTTCTTGTTGTTGTGGTAGGCTTCCTAGAAAGCCATGACTAGTTTTGGGGCAATTAACATGAGAGGAAAGTCAGACGCCTTGGTGAGGACACTTGCCTTGATCCTTCATGCATTTTTTGTTGTAGGGTTGAACATTACCCTTTGTGAGAACTCATCTATATCCACGTGTCCCAAATTTGTGTCTGAAATTGAATCCCAAGTAGAAGAAATCTTGGAAGTACACTCCACTCCATGAAATTATTACTTCATTTGATCTTTCTCTTCTTTTTCTCTTGATGCACGTGAAGGCTTCTTTCATTTATTAGCTTCCTCGGTAGACTTCCCTGATGGACCCATAGTAGGTTCCATAAATCCTACATACAATGATGTAGTAAGTGCCTTTATACACAAATGAAGGAAAGCATTAGTCAAATGTTGCAAAATTAGGGTTAGATCCAATAATTCACCATTAGGAGATCATAACATTCATCAATATGCATCATTTAAGGCTCTTTTGGGTCATATACAATAATGCGGGTCCAAGGATGCACGTTTCCCTAGGTCATAAGCCATTAGGAGGGACTAGGAGTAGGATTACACTAAGGCCATAGAGACACACAAACAACCACCTGCAATAAAAATTTCGCATTGCGAGCTTAGCAATCAAAGTTTTCATGAGGCATTTCAGCACATGTAGAATTTGGTGTAGGAGATTCAAATTCACTTGATTTTTCTTTGAGGAATTTGTGGGTCCGAGGCATGCTGATGAAGGAGGGATGAAAGGTATTTGGAGTCTCCATTGTTAAGCAATGACATTCAAGGGATGATGACCCATAGGTAGAAGTTTTCACTATGGAACCCGCGGGCACCTTGGATGTCGTGGATCATGTTTTAAAGCTTAGTCATTTTGGAAGATGCATAAGGAAGCCATCAGGTCACCGTCGTATTTTTTCCATTAGAGATGGCTTTGGAGGAAAGGGTTCATAGGAAGGGATCTACATAAGAAGAACTACAACAAGCTCATGGGCCATGTTCATAAGTTAGCACTCTTCAAGAGTTGGTTAAGGAAAAGTCCCCTATGGAACTCACCATGCAGGGGATTGTGGGTGCATAGATGTTAGGATGTGGTGGCAAGGAAGCAACCACCCTTAAGCTATTTTACTTAGTATATTTGTTAGATAGAACTGTCACATTGATGAAGAGGCTAGAGTTTGGATTACGGCTAGATGGGATGGTTCCACTACTAAGCAACGATAGAGGGCTGCTGGTGAGCCACACATAGTGGCCCGCAAGCAATGGCCAACAAGAATTTTGGACTTGGTGAAAGTTTGGGCGATTGATAGAAAAGGTGATGGTGGGGCTTGTGATGAGGAAGGTAGCATGGATGATGTCAGCAACTAATGGAGAAGGGCAGGTGGTGGTCTAAAAGTAGACACCCTCATGGCCACTCCCACATGGTGGTGAAGAATTAAACATTTTCAAGGCTTTCTTGGTTTGACCAGGGTGGTGGTGGCAAGGGTGTAGGCCACAAAGGTGTTCTATCCATGCAAAGAACGGTTAAGAAAATTCATAATTCTGTAGGATGATTAGGGCACATTTTGAGTGATTTTGATGAAGTTCCTAAAGTTTTAGGAATGGATTTTATATGAAACAGACTGCTAAGACAATTGTTGGAAGATTTAAGGGTTTCTTCGGGAGAATTTTACCATTAATTTATAAACCTTAGCATCAGAAAAGACCTAATTTAGGCATTCAGGGGGTTGACATACTTGGTGACAACCTTGATCTCAATCGGACATGAGCTTATTCAGGCATGAGGTCTTCATTCTCTATCTCTTTCCTTTGAAATTCAAATTATGTTAGTGAAAATGATAGGTCAAGTCATATATTTATAAGAAAAATCACATTTATGACCCACAGTAAATGCAGGGTATGGTGGTAGGTGCAATAGATGGATTTGCAAAGATGTGAACCAAAGTGGACATTGGACGACAGGGAGAGATACGGGCCCCACAATATAGGAGGACGTTCGATATTTGTCATTAGTCGAGCGACGAAGGGACAATAGTAGTCCACAATAGTAAACCTACAAATGTTGGTTCGTAGAGCTCCATGGATGCTAGGGAATAGGACTAAGGGAAGTTTGCATGAGAACCTCCACAAAAGCCAAAGACTTAGGGAATTTTGGGGTGGTGAATTTTGGTCAATGAAGGAACGATGATTTTAAGGCATGTGACCAATTCAAGCTCAAAATTAGGGGCACACAAAACGAGGCAAAGGAAAAAATGACCCGATAATACCGAGAAGAAAAGAGGGGATCCTTGGTCTAAACGCGGTGTGTGTGCTATAGGCACAAAAAATGGGAAATGAAGATTTAGTTCCCAGGACGCAATAAGGAAATGAAGCCTTTCTTCAGAAAGATCAACTTTGTTAGGAAGTTCATTATGGGCTTTGCTGAGATAGTCAAGCCACTAAACACTATGCTCAAGCAAGATGCTAAGGTGGAGTGGACACTTGAAGCTAACCAATATTTTGAAGAAATTAAGTAGGCTATTGTTGATACCCTAGTGTTGGTCAGTCCAGATTACTTGAAGCCATTATATATCTATTCATTTGCATCAAATCATTTGTGCACCAACATGTTAACCTAGAAGGATGATTAAGGGAACAAGCACCCTATTGCATGCATGAGTTCTCCACTAAAAGATGTCAAACTATGATACCACAAAATTAAAAATAAAATATATGCTTTATTTATAGGAGTTAAGAAGTTTTGGTACTATATTCTCTTAAACAAGGTGTTCACAATTGTCTCGGATCCCGCAATCAAGACCATATTAATGTAGAATGAGTTAGGAGAAAGAAGATCAAAATGGGTCATGTTGCTACAAGAATATGACATGGAGATCCATCCCATGAATCTATTTTGAGGATAGGCCTATTGGATTTTGTTGTTTTGTTTCGGATATGTGGTTGTCATTGATGTCAACACTATTAGCATTGGTGATTCTGAAGGCTGTATATGTCGGGGATATTGAGAAAATTGTAATAAATATATTACAGGAAGTCTGTGAAGTTGAGAAGGCCAAAGTGATGTAAATTTGTGTGTGTTTATGGTTAGAAGGTGTGTATTAAAGGGTTTTTTTCTGAGCTTATATAGTATTTTGTTTAAAATTTTCAAAGGTGCACATCACAAATTGAGAAAGATACGAAGTTTTGTATTCCTATAGTTATTCAGTTACTATAGCAGTTCTTTCTAGAAGATAAGATTGGAAATCTGATGAATTGAGTTGTTACATATGTTCCTGAGGTGTTCAATGATGTTTCTAGATCATTCTCTATTTGTGTGGTATGTACGTGTTGATTGGTGTGTTCGTGATTGAAGATTTTTCTTTGTGTGTTTGAGGGTTTCATGATCTTGGCCGACATGATGGTGGTAGCATGTTGCGGATCCTTATGGATTAATATTTTATTGTTTGGCATATTCAAGAATGTTGATTTAGGTCCTCACTATGTTGTGACTAACTTAGTTTGGTGCGCATTGAGATTTGATCATGTATTGAGGCCGACAGTTGTAATTTATTCTTTATTTGTGGTCGATAGAGTTTTTGATGTAAATTCATGTAGAAAATATATAATAAAAATTATTTCTTCATTTTTATGAAATACAGAGTGTGAGAAAGTGCAAGTGTATGTGAAATATGTGAATAAATATCAGATCATCCGAATACAGAGCAGAGTGTCAAGAAGATTGAGCGAAATGTGAAGAAGTGTTTATGTGCCCAACCTAAATAGTCATCAAGCTTTCGTAGAATCTAATTCTTCAGTTCAACCTCATCTGATGGATTTAATCTAATTGTTTTAGGTAAGGCCATGATCCTTCCCTTTGAGTAGGGAGCTCTAGGTAGTGTTCATGAATGCATGTGCACTCCCTATTTATTTCCTTCATTATACTTCTAATAGGGTTTAATCTTGTGGACTAGCATCCATCATGGTTTTTCCTCTAATAGGGTTTCCACGTATAAAAATATTCATGCTCATGTGTCTCTTATGTGTTATTGATTTATGCTTTCACTGTTAATTATTAGATCTGAGATTAAAGGTTATTTAAGGTTTAAAAAGTTTAATTTCTGTAACAACTGATTCACCCCCCATCTTAGTTGTGTATCCTTATTTTTCCAACAATTGTTATCAGATCCAGTTGCTCTGAAGAATCTTAATAGCTTGAGGTGATCCAAGATGGCATCATACAAGAAGGATAGTCCTAGATTCAATGGTACAAACTACTCTCTATGGAAAGTCAAAATGGAGTGTCATTTGAAGTGCATTGGTGAGGCTTTCTGGAAGATGAAAAAGAATGCATATACTATTCCTCAGAATGGTCCCTCTACTACTAATGAGATCAAAGAAGCAAAAACTAATACTAGGGATATAGAAGCATTGCTAAGTGTTTTGATAGATTCAAAGATCATAAATGTGATAGGTCTGAAGACTGCACATGAGATCTGGAAAAAGTTACAAACATTGTATGAAGGAGATGCACTAGTGAAAGTTGCTAAGATACAAATTCTTAAAGGAAAGTGGGAGAACATGAAGATGAGTGAATATGAAAACATTTTCTCTTTCATGCAAAAGGTAAATGAATTGGTGATGGGCATTAGATGTGTTGGTGGAATCTTGGAAGAAGATGAGATTGTGGCTAAAATACTTATGTAACATAGGAAATTTTTTGGAAAGAAACTAGTTAAAGCATATAAACATTAATCTAACCTACATTAAACAACAAAGCACAAAGAAAATAACAAAAGCAATAATTGAAACATTCTCACTGAATATATGTGCACTTCTTTGAATTATCTTTGTTGTCCTTCTCCATTTTTCCATCTGTAGTATAATTTCCCTTATATTTTCAATAAGTGTGCAAGTATAGCCATTGTATGTATGTGTTTATAGAAAAATATCAAAGATTACGAGTTTCTTCCAAAAGTATATCGATTTTGGGAGGAAGAATAAAGAAAAAAGACAAGTCAATTTATAGGAAATTGTTTTTCAAACGATCGGCTTAGATTCAAAAGAGAGATCAACAGTTGAGATTGTTGAATGCCATGCAATAAAGATTTGTGTCAGTTAGAACATGAGTTGGAAAACTCTACAGGATAAAGATTAAATTAAATAATAATTTTATCTGGTGTTAAGACTATTCAAAAATTGAAAGAATAAGAGATCAAGATTAAATAAATGATTTAATCTTTAGTTGAAAGTATTCAAAAATTAGAAGAATAAGAGTTAGAATGAAAAGGATAAAGATAGAATTTGGACAACGATATGTTCAAATACACAAATGAATGAATGAATTAAATAAATATTTTTAATTAATAAATATGTTCATGTATAAGAGTCTTAACTAGATAACTAACTAGTTATGACAGAGAGTCTCTTCACAGATACAATCAGATATCAAATCAGGAGACAACTAATTGATTCAAATAGATCTTGAGTCAGATGATGAGTGAATAATTAGATAACTAGATGATAGAATATTGTGACAGGAATAACTATTTTTATGAATTAAATGTTTATTTAATTCAACATTCAAATTTTAAGGATTTAATTAAATTAATAATGATTTATTTAATTGACTGTCGAAAAGGTTAATTGAATAATTAAATAATTTGAAATGAATATTTAATTATAGTTGAAATATGATAAAAGGGTAAATTAAATAATAAATTATTTAATTTAGAAAGAGAATTAATTAATTAGCGACATAATTAAATAAATAAGATTTATTTAATTAATCAAGGTTGAATAAAGGTCCTAATGAATTAATTAAATAATTATCATTATTTAATTGTGACCATGGTTATTTAGAAATTATGTCAAAAATGGTACTCATAGGTCTAGACAAATTTTTAGTGTCTACAGTTTGCCCCTCTTTGATACAATGTAGTTTATCACATTGTGTCAAAGAAAATTAATCAAAAATATGCCCCAGTGAAAGGGAGAATGACGAAGAGGTAGTGGTATGCCCCCTCAAGAGGATAGGTAGGTTTGAAGAACATGAGTGTGCTCTCGACATGGATGAGAGAACTAGAAGATGAAGGACAAAAGGATAGATCAACATAGATAAGGGTGGTGAAGATGCAAAAAAGAAGAAATGTTAGCGCGAAATAATCTAGATGTTAGTATTAGAAATGGTTAAAAGAATTGTAGAATCTTCAATATTTTTCTAAATACATAGTAAGCCTTGCATTAAATCATCATTGGGCTTTAAATGATACGGATGAAAAATAAACACCATGATATGAGATCGACCAAGGTGTGCAAAGTCATCCACCTGCTAAAAATAGACAGTCACAGACAAGGAGTGTCCTAACTCATACTAAGGGAATAATTGCCCTAGTCTTTTTGTCAAGACAAACCACATACATCAATCAAATAAAATATGGGTCATGATATGTCATTGCTCCTCTAAATCCTTCATGGGATATCCTCGAGGAAACTAGTAACATGACTCAAAATCCAAAGTTTTGAAAGATAGTTGACATACAATAGTCAAAGAAAAAGAGTCTTGAAACATCCTTGCTTCTCTAAATCCTTCATGGAACATCCTTGAGAAATCTAGTAATCGAACTCAAATACAAATCCATAAAAAGATAAGACAAAATAAGTGATAAATTTAAAAATCCAATAAAATTATTTGCCAAAATTTGATCTTGTGTGATTGTTTGATGTTTGACATAGCCTGATGTCAGGGATGACACATACCGTATAAGACATTGAGTCTGGTTTCAAATTTTGTGACTATCTGTGTAAGGCATGACAAAGCTTGGTTTCAGAAAGACACACGTCATATAAGATGTTGAGCCTGATGTCGTTGATGCCACAAGGTACATAAGGCTATGATAACTGATAATGTTTGTTGTCAAGAAATACATATCTTGTATAAGACATAAGTTGATTGTTTTGACAATGTGTTTGATTTTGACTTGATGATAGTTTTGACCTGTTTTTCTTGTTGATGCATGACTTGTCTTGATATTTTGATTGTTATGAGTGTGTGTGTGTGTGTGTTGAAAATGTATGAATTATGTTGACTTGACATGATGTACCCTAAAGGACTGACCTAGTTTGGCTTTAGGGGCTCATCTATTGATGGCCTTGCCTACGTTATACACGTAGAGACCTCGTACTTTGAATTAGACTTTGACTTGACATAACTGATTGAAAAATATGTACTCAACTTAATGATATGACATGTGTGATAATGAGTGTGATAAATCCTAATGGACTAACCTAGTGCGGCCTCGAGGGTTGATTGATTGATTGCTTTCCTACATTATACACGTAGAGACCTCATAGTTCAACATGATCGATGAATTTGACATGATGTGTGTGATACATGACAAACCTAGAAAGACAGACCTAATGCCTCAAGGGCAGATCAAGTGATGGCCTTGCCTACACCCAGTCGTAGACGCAACGTATTTCGACTATGTCTACGACTGACTTGACACAAAAAAAATTGGTGTTACAAAGATGCCTATTTGCCAGGTTTTCATCAAGGTAACAATTTTTTTAGTTTTATCCTTTTTTTTGTATTTTTATGATTAAGACATGGTTCTCAGAATCTATACATAGAACCTCTTCAGATGAAGGTTGTTGATTGGTGACAAGAGTGGTTCTCGTTTAGGGGTTGAGAGTTGATATGATCTTGATCCAAAGGCTTCTATAACAATATAAGGTCCTAACCAATTTGGTTCAAACTTTCCTGGCTTTTCTCTTTCAGATTGATTCTTCGGGTTCTCCATTAAGACCAAGTCACCAATGTCAAAATGTCGATTTAGAACTTTCCTATTATAACTACGATAAAGATGGTTTTGATATGCTTGAAGATGATCTAATTCCTTTTGTCTTCATTCATCTAGGAATTCTAACTCATGAATTCGTGACACACGGTACTCTTCATCATCAATATGACCTTTCAAAGATACCCTTAGGGAAGGAATTTCAACCTCAATAGGTAAGATAGCTTCAAAACCGAACACTAGGGAATATGGAGTGGCGCCAGTGGGAGTACGGATGCTTAATTTTGCAAATTGGTGCATCAAGAAAATCTTCATATAGAATATGGTATGCCTTAATTGGTGCATCCGCCAACTGATATGTAGTAACCTATCCTTTTATCACTTTTATTTCCACATATTAAATGTTATATTCACTAAGTATCATTACCCATTTAGCCAATCGGCTTGTTAGTGCTACTTTACTTAGGAGATATTTCAGAGGATCTATCTTGGTGACCAGCATGGTTTAGCAGTTTATCATATAGTGCCTAAGTTTTTGAGTAGAAAAAACTACTACAAGATAGGCACGTTCTATGTTACTGTAGTTTAGTTCATATCCCACCAAATTACGGTTGATGTAGTACACTACCCTTTCATGACCTTCATCATCATTTTGTGAAAGGCTCCTAATGCTGACTAAGTTGCTGAAATATAGAGTATCAAAGGTCTGTCATTTGTAGGTGGCATTAACATAAGTGGTGTAAGTAGGTAATCCTTGATCTTTTGAAAAGCTTCTTGGCATTTGGGTGTCCATACAAATGGTACCCTGTTCTTGAGAAAATGTTGGAACAAATGTATCTTGTCTGCTAACTGTACTATGAAGCATCTGATAGATTGTAGTCTTCCTTGTAATGTTCTTAGCTGACTGATGTTAGTTGGTGGAGGCATGTCCATTATAGCTCTTACTTTTATGGGATCCACTTCAATGCCTCTTCTAGAAATGATATATCCTGTAATTTTTCTTGATTTAACCCAAAAAAACATTTTTTTGGATTGAGCCTTTGTAATTTTCTATTAGGTCGTCAACATAGTTTTCCATGAGAGTATGTACAAGGTCATGGAAAATAGTCTTCATTGCACATTGATATGTAGCTCCAACTTTTTTGAGCCCAGAAGGCATAACATTCTAGCAATATGTTCCCCATGGACATGTGAAAGAAGTCTTGTGTTGGTCCTTTGTTGCAATTTTGATCTAATTATACCCAAAGAAACCATCCATGAGGGATAACATCTCATATCCTACTGCGAGGTATACTATCATGTCAATGTTTGGTAAAGGGAATTCATCCTTAGGACATGCCTTATTGATATCTCTAAAGTCTATACAAATGTGTATGCCCCCAGATGGTTTGGTTACTAGCACAAGATTTGATATCCATTATGCATAGTCTATGGTTCTGATGAATCCAACATCCAATAGCTTCTTAAGTTCAACTTTGAATATTAGGGAGATTTGTGGATGCATCTTTCTTAGTTTTTGTTTGACAAGCTTAACACCTGGCTACAATGGTAGATGAGGCAATATAAGGTATAGATCCAACCCAGGCATGTCTACATATGGCCATGCAAAGTTTATTTGTCTTTTGTAAAAAAGTCTTGAAACTTTGGTTGTTCTATCTCTGTCAAATATGTTACAAAGTATATTACCTGAGGGTTTTCTTCAGTGTTTATGTTGATCTCGATAGACTCTTCTGCTAACATTCGTGATTTTTCCTGAGAAATTGGGAAATTTTTCAAACCTCCATCCTTGGGTGCCTTAGAGAGGTTTTCACCCTCAGATGCATCATTTATGTTTACTATTTCTTCATCCAAAGGTTCCTTTCAATTTTCACCTAGGGACTTGTCAGTTTCATCATTTTCATTGTTTTTATTTTTGTTTTCATTTTTTCGACTGGAGCTGTGAATAGAATCCCCAAAATATGCCATGTCATCCAATTCTATGGTAAATCTAGCTTTATGATCACCTCTAGGTATGCCTTCTCGAAGTCCCATGAACTCATCTATCGCTTCGTCATTCTCGAATATGCCTAAGATGGGTGTACCTTATTGATTCCAATCAATAAGTAATGAGGGGCATGTAATCATCAGAGTTGTCAAATGTGGAGGCTAACAAGGTGAATATAGAATGGTTAACATGGTCACAAAATAATTGGACTAACTCCTTTTTGTTCTTCTTCCTATGGACAGGTAGACTTTGGGGAGCGACCACTGTAAGGGCTAGGTCATCAGAAGATGGTTCGTTAGGTGCCCAAGATTTAGGATCAAGAGTTTCCCAATAATAAAGTTTAAGCCATTATTCTTTTGACAAGGACTTTTTAGGACAGGGGCTGGATGCATCTAGTGAAGGTTGTAGCATTTTATCAAGTTCCCCAAATAACTTATCTAAGTCCATGATGTTGGTAGAGGGAAGGTAATCCCACTCATATTCATTTGAGTTAGGGGAGTCATCATAAAATGGTTCAAATGGTTTGTGGGATATCTCGATGTCTTCAAAAGCACTTACATCCTCTTGTGATGATAATGAAGTACCAGGAATACCAATTCTAATCGGTTGAAACCCTAGGTCTAGTCCTTTTAGTCTTTTGAGACAATTATTGGTTTAGTCCTTCCATTATGATGTATCCCTAAACCACTATGCCCATCATATCCTTTTCTTTGCATAATCATGAATCCTTTTCCATATTGATCCTTAGATATCTATATAGTCAGTGGAGGGTTTTCATGGTCTTCAGTATACAACCAAGAGGTGACATCTTCTTGGTCTACAACTTCTTTACTTAAATCTCCCCATTTTATCAATTTCATTATAGGAGGGACATGGAACATGACTATGGATTGTCTCCTATATGTTGTGGGTAGACCATATGACTTAGGAGGAACCATTTGATTGAAACAATAAGATTCTTTCATGTGATATTCTCCACAACCCTTATCTTGGATCTCGACCTTAGGAGTGGATGATGGTGGTTATGATGGGATGGATTTAGTAAGAGTTGATGGATCAATATATAAGGATAAGGTGGAGGATGAAGCCTCTCAATTGACTGGCATCTGTCATTGTGGTATTTCACGTAGGCTTGTATAGTATTGAAAAGGATCTAGATCACCATCAATTGTGATCTATGTGCCATTGTACAAAAATTTAAGACATTGATGGTATGTGGAAGGTACATATTTTATAGCGTATCCAAGGTCTACCCAACAAAATATTATAGGGAAGGGTGAGATCCAAGACTTAGAAACTAGTGTCCATAATTGTAGGGCCAATCCTGATAGGGAGTGTGATAACTCCTTTAGATGATATTTCCTCATTTTCATATGCCTTAATGACTATACTCTTAGTGGTGTCCATGCATGCTTCTAAGAAACCTAATGCCTTAACCAATTTCAAGGTACAAAGGTTCAACCCTACTCCTCCATCTACCAAGACTCGTCTGAATTTGGTTTGATGGAAAAGAACTTCAAGGTGTAATGGATCGTTATGATTGGTCTTCTTAGTTGAATAATCTTGTTGAGAGAATGTGGCATGATGGGAATTGGTTAAGTATCTTACCATTTCTTTGAAATGATTGGAATCTATTTTGGTAGGGACTGTTGTGCTTTACAAAGCTTTTTCAAGAATGGCTCGGTGATCTAGTGATATAGTCAACAGTTCCAAGATGGATATTATAGATACCGAAAATTGGTCTAGGCCTATGAGTACACATTCGGCATAATTTTCTATAGTCCATGGTCTTGATTAAATAATGTTAATTATTTAATTAACCTTTCTAACACATTTCCTCTATTAATTAAATAACCCTTTTTTAATTAATTCATTAATTCATAAATAACCTTTATTCAACAAGATTAATTAAATAAATCATATTTATTTAATTATGTTGTGAACTAATTAATTCTTCCCCTTTTATCTATCAATTAAATGATTTATTATTTAATTACCCCTTTATCATACTTTTCCAACTATAATTAAATATCTTTATTTAATTATTCATTTAACCCCCTTTATCTATAATTAAATATTTATTATTTAATTATTTATATTATCCTTTTCAAACAGTCAAATGAAATAAATTACTTTATTTATTTAATTAAAGTCTCTTATTTTCGAATGTTGAATTAAATTAATATTTAATTAATATTTAATTATTTATGTCACATTCTTCTATCAATCATTTATCTAATTCATTCACTTACCTTCTTCCTCGAGATCTATTTTTAGTTCTCCAGTTATCTCCGAATTCAGCACCTGTTTATCTCTACAAGAAGACTCTTCGTCACAACTAGTCGATTAACTAGTTCTAACTCATGTTTGCATTTGAATGCATTATTCTTCGAGTTCTAACTTTGTCTTTTGCATAAAACGTCTATTTCTTCTATTTTTGAAGATTAAGATCCTGAATTTGTGTTCTAACTTAGTCTCTATCTTCTATCTTTCCTGAACTCATGTTCTAACTTGCTTTCTAACTCACGTTCTATCTAATACAGAACTCATATCGCATGGCATTCATCAATCTCATCCTTAAATCTCTCTTTCAATCTGAGACAATCGTTTGAAAACCCAAAATCTATAAAATGACCTATCATAATCATTATTCTTCCTCCCAAAATCATACACTTCTGAGAAGAGACTTATCTTCAGTATTTTGCTTAGACACTCAACGAAGTTATACTTGCATTCAAACACAGAAATCTAAGGGCAGGAATACTGAAAAGGAAAAATGGAGAAGAACAATCAAGATAATTCAAAGGGGTGAACACATATTCAGTGAGAGCTTTCCATTAAATTGTTTAGTTTGTTTAGTTTATTTCCTCGTTCTTTGTTGTTTGATTTTAGATTATTATTTAGATTAGTATTAACATTGTTATTCTAGTTGTAGATTATCCATCTCATCATATTTGAAGATCATCTATTTTAATCTACTGTTACATTTGGTGAACCCGACGTGAACACGCTTCAAAATCCACACATATTTTCGTCTTTTCATTTTTTCCATTTTTCGTTCTTTTTTGCAAGGTTTTTGTACGGCGCACTGCATCTGTTCCACAAAATGACACATCTGTATCTACAAGCCACATCTGTGAAAAATAGCGACGCATCCGTGAAGTCACGAACCACATCCGCTTGTCAAAAAAATTCGTGAACCACATCCGCCTGTCAACATCAAACTACATATGTGGCTCCAAAAGCCCCATCTGGTTGGTAAATCTTTTTCACTTTTTTATTAATTTTTGTACATCCATATTTTTAGTTTTCGCTTTTTAGGTTGTTTGGATTTTTGCTAATATTTGTTTAAGTTGTGTTAAAATGGAATAACATAGTGTTTGTAGGATGAAGCATTGAAGACAATTAAAACCAAAGACAATTTTCTACAGGACAAAAGCCAAAGAACAATGAACTACTGATAAATTTGTATGCAGGACCTAATGCCTTTGTGTTAATTTATTTATTTAAGCAAGCTTTTGTTTGGTAGATAGATAATCATCATGTGGGTTAAAAATAATCTTTTAATTAATAGATAGACAATTGTCGTTTGGATTAAAAAAAACCACTGTCTTCTTTGTCTGGTGCTTTCCACGTATTTGTCACCCTTACAATTCAGTATATCAAAGTATCCTCTCCCCTTGCGTAGTCATGTGATCCTGGGTGTAAGAGAAATGGTTACTGATTCTAGAACTTGGGCCTATCTTTGTGGGAAAAAGTAGTCATCCTAAGACAACTTAGACTGGTAACACGCTAAAGCCAAGAGACTTCTACCTGGTATATAAAAATGGATTTTTGGGGAAAGCCCAGAAATCACACTCACTATTCCGATGAGATGGACAAAAATGGGCTCTCACCGATGTTGGATAGTTCCCCACAAATGGAATGCCCTTGTTAAACACCTTGTTGTAGAGTTACCAAAATCCTACCTATTTGTTGGCGCAGCATCAGCCCTATGAAGCCATCTTATATTCTTACAGTTTATGTGTGGAAATGAAATGTATGCCATGGGAGTTTCATGGGTATAGTAGCTTGGCTACCTCATATAAGTGAGTGTTGTGGAGGGGAGCCAGTGGGGTCAAGCTACTAGTCATTCGCCATAAATATGCGTAGCTAGAGAAATCCAAGTAAGAACTCAACAAGTATTGTCCTAAAAGCCTAGGTTGTAAATGTTTTTTGAGTCTTAACAATCCTTTCATCACAAAAACTGAAAATACATTAATTGTTGTGTTTTTTCTCTGCTGTATTCGTCAAAAACTTGATCAAACAAACAAATTCAGTCAACAACTTTCGGAAAAATTTCAACTGTTAGAAAAATCGAGTCGCAATTGTCAGTTTAATCACTGCATCTATCATAGAGAGTCACATTTGTTAGGAGAAAAACCGCATGTGTCTATCAAAAAAATTCATCATTCATGGTCTGCATATTACGAGTTGCAACTGTCACATTCTGAGTCGCATGTGTGCATACAAACCGCATTTGTCAGTTTTCAAACCGTAAGTGTCTGTCAGAAAATCTAAATTTATAGAGTCCAAAATTAGAACCGCATGTGTATTGGTAAACTGCATTTGTCATAGGAAAAACCACAACTATCATAAACACTGCATGCTCTGTCAAAAGTTGAATCGTATTTTCTTGTCAACAGAAAACATCAAAAGCCACGAGCTGAGTCTAAAACATCATTGTCACTATTTTCTTTAGGTTCTTAAGATCAACCTTGGATTAGAAACTAGTAAATTTTTCTCAAAAACCTTGCATCATTAGGTGTCATATACGTCTTAGTCATAGTAAACATCTTAGTCATAGTCATCCTAAGTTGCATGCATATAGATAATTCCTAGGAAATTGCATATCATAGAATAGATAACTTTCCCCGTCATTGGAAATGTTCATGTTTCGGTTTGTCACAATCATTGAACCTAGTCACTTTAGTCCCATCTAGTGGATCTTTTAAGCTCAACAGTCTAGTTTGAAAAAAAATTACCTTGTTAACTGTCCTTGTCATACAATCAGGTTCCTTGGTCAAAAACAAGTCTTTGCATGCATTTATTCCATAGGTGGTAGGTTATACCTATCTTAGGCTCATTTATCATCATAGTCTACTCAAAATTTTGCATATTGTCTGTCCTATCATACGTCATCTTAGTGTACATATTTTTAGAAACCATTTTAGCAACGTCATTTATTGTCAAAAAAATCCAAAAACATAGACATAGGTCATATCAGGTTTTAGACAGCCTGCATTATCCCCTTTTGAGCAACTTTTTCATGGTTGAAACAAGGTCTAAAAAGCAACACAAAGCAATGACAAACCCCAACGAATTCATCAATCCATTTGGAAACCAACCGTCAGGAAGTAAATGACCACACAAGCCTTTGCCTGAAAAACATGTCACTAGAGACACACATGGGCAAATTTACATAGAAGACATAGACGTAGTAGTAAAAGATCCTGAATTTGCATCCTTTATGGATGAATGTTTGGAAAATGATCCCCAATGATATCTAGCTAAGTTGCTAGCAAAAGGTGCCAAACTACCCATAGGATTTGATATTTGTACTTTGCAAACACAGACTACTCAACCAACGCAAACTACAACGTCAACTTTTTCTATTTCTCAAATTACCGCAGCAATACCAACTAACATACCAACTCAAATATCGTCAATTGTAAACACAACCCCTTTCAACATAACACAAGGTTTACAATTTAAGGCAGGGGCAACTTCCTCCAACCCCTTTGGCACCAACACGACTGGTAAGAGATCCAAAGTTGGCGGGAATATACCTATACCAAATTAGACAATTCAAACAGGAAGCATTCCTATACCAACTCAGACCATTCAGACAGGGAATATCCCTATACCAAATCAGAATATTTTGACAGGATATATTCCCTTGCCCAATCACAACCCGTCACAGAACATGGCGTATCAAAACACCTACATTGATCCAAATATCACAAACACCATCTCCTTGATGCAATTTGATGTCCTTCAAAACCAAATGCAAACTCTTCAACAATAGATAGACAACATGTCTATGTCAGGCAAATGAACTATCTCAGTGCAAGACCTATGTCCATGTCCATTTGATAAAGCGCTTTATATGACACCTTTCCCCATGGATACATTATAGTGATTTTTCCTAAGTATAATGGGAGAAAGAATCCTTTAGAACACATTAGAGAATTGTCAATAGCATGCATGGACATATCGTATGACCTCACATACTTGATGAGACTATTTCCATGAACCCTTGTCAGGATAGGACTGGAATGGTTTTCTAAATTATCATATGGTATACAATCTTGGGGTGAACTAGCTGAAACATTTGTCAAAAAATTTTCCTTTAACATAGATGATGAGGTAAAAGTTGCAAGCTTGTGCCACATGACACAAGAAGATGGTGAAACTTTCACCACTTTCTTCCAGAGATGGTGAAGTTTAGCTAGTAGATGTCTAGTTGAAATATCGGAAAAGCAAAAGGTCACGATATTCCTAGAGAAAATCAACCCCAAATTGCGAAGTGACTTAAGGGTACACTATTGTACTTCATTCTCAGACTTGGTATAAAAGGGCATCATCCTTGAGAAAGGCCTTATAGACAAAGGAGAAATAAAAGTACTAGGCATAAATCTGGTTGTCCAGCATCAAAATGTGCCAAATGATAGAAACAAATTCTGGTCTAGAAACAAGAATGTTACAAATGACGGTATTGTTGATGCTAAACACATACATACAAGACCAGTTATCAAACTTAGAGGTTACAATTCCAATCAAGACATGACAAATAGTCTAGATCAAATAGCCAACTATGTCCAAAATTCACAACAACAAAGACCACAACAAAGGAGATTTCCTACACGTGAATTTACACCTTTAGGACAACCAATCAAGAAAATTTTCAAAGAGTTGATTAAACATAATCTCATCAAACCTTTGGAACCAAGAGAGTATGATCCTAGACAGTTCAAACCTTCATGGTGGGATGATAACTCTTTTTGTGACTATCATCGAACAAAAGGACACAACCTACAACAATGTCGCCAACTCAAGAATATTATACAAGACTTTGTTGAAAAATGAACCATAGAGGTCGGTGGGTAGAAAAACACCAAGAACAGTGATTGTAAGGTCTTCACGGACCCGTTACATGACCACACAAAAGGAAAAGCCTCCAGTTCGGGACCCAAGAATAATCCATCAGCCAATTATAACAATACCAAGGATGACTATGGTAAAGGAATGATCATAAACCATCTCCGAGCCGCAAATGAGAATGTCAATACCTTCACCATTAAGAAGCATCCGGAATGTAATGTGAACATACGTAGAACGAAGATTACTATTCCAGGTCCTTCTTTCAAGCCACCTACGCAAGCTTCCAAGTTTAAGTACAACCTTCTTGATCAATTGTGTAAAACCCCCGTGCAAATATCTATCTTGGAATTGTTGACTTTATCACCTGAGCATTGAGCCATTCTTGACAAAGCTCTACAGAACATAATTGTTCGTACAAACTTAGATGTCAATCATTTTGAAGAAATTATGGGATATTTGACCAACTCGCATCATGCCACATTTTCCCAACAAGATTACTCAACTGAAAAGTTTGATCATAATGACCCCTTACATTTTGAAGTCCTAGTCCATCAAAACAAAGTCCGACGACTCTTGGTAGATGGAGGAGCAGGTTTGAACCTGTGTACCCTAAAATTGGTTAAAGCATTTGGATTCTCATAAGACTATGTAGATACCTCTAAGAGTATAGTCATCAAGGCTTACGATGATGAGGAAAGATCATCCAAAGGAGCTATCACACTCCCTATAAGTGTAAGACCCCTCCATTTTTCTCTTTTGACCGAATAGTGTTCTGTTGGGTATGCCTTATTTTTTGTTTGCACTTTGGCCTAGAACTCAGTTGTTGTTTGATCGCTATCTGTAAAGCGATGTGAATGTGATATTTTTTGTGATGGTATTTGACCCTGATGTTATCATTATGTCATGCTTTGGATTAGCATAGTGGATAATTGAATTAATGATGTTTATGCTTTTGATCATATTAATGATGCTAGATTCATCAGTTAGTAATACTGTATTGGTGAAGGGGATGGATTGCACCACTCGCTTGTGAGTGCCCTGTGATTCCATGATTTCCTCTTCACGGTGTGTTTTGATTATGACATATATATGCATATGGATATATTTTCTGTTCATAGGTTGACAAGTACTGGACATCGACTCCACTTGGCTTCACAAGTGTGAGCGTGTCCATTGCTCAATGGTATTCGATTGGGAGATAGTAGCTAGGTTATCCATGCCAAGTCATCACCCTAGTCCTAGTATGTCATTAGGTGTTAGTCAGGTTGTGTTGTTGTGAATATTGCTCCCTCTCTTTGTTTATTTAATTGAAAGTTAAAAAAGGGTAATCATATGGCTGTATGCATTTAATTTGCGAAATTAAAATTGTAATGGTATTATGTTAATAAAGTAATTTATTTTATTAATTAATATAATTTAATTAATAAATAATTTAATCATGGATTAGATTTATTTATTAATTAACTAAATTGATTTTGTTGAAATTGGATAAGTTCATTTTGAAATTATGGAGTTTATTATGTGAAATTGAAAATTAAGAAAATGAGTTAAAATTCAAATTTGAAAGTTGAATTCAAAAATTGAGAGAAATTAGATATTTTCTATTTTTCTGTTTTGAAGAATTTATGAGGGTGGTTGTTGGATTTTTTAGGGTTTTATCCTTATGTTTTGAATTTTTGCTTCACAATTTGGGGGAGAGGATGAAAATTGGAAAAATAGAAAAGAAGGAAGATCAAGGTTTTGGTTTGGGGGGGATTTTTGATTGGATTTGAGAAATGCTTGAGGAATTGTTGGAAGGAGTTGGAATCTCTGAAGGAATCCAAACCACCATTTCCAACCATCCAAGTTCTTGGAAGAACCAGGTTTTCTTCAATCAAGTTAATTTCATTAATTTTAAAAGAGTTCTCAAATTAAATATTATTGTTTTACAAAAATAGTAAACCTATGTTGAATCTGAGTTTGTTTTGCAAAACCCCTTCTTTAGAATTATTTTGCTTCAAGAAAAATTGGTGTTCTTGATTGAAATTGGCCATTTTATATATGTTTTCTCAATTAATTAGGCATATTTCGTTTATAAATATATATACTATGTATATATATATATTTTATATATATACATAGATATATATATGTTATGTATTTTACTCTTGTGGGGTTGCTGTTAAGTTTTGGGAAAATACCCATGGAGGCGAGTGGGGGGAGCCGCACCCAGCGTGACCCCCCACAAACCCTTTCTGTGGCTGCTAGTGCAGCCTCCACCCATAGTGGTGGATTTGGCTGTGTTAACATAGCCGCCACCCATAGTGGTGGGTTTGGCTATGTTTACACAACTGCGCCCACCACTGTGGGGAGGTCAGTTGTGTTCACACAATTGGCCGCCCAGTGGAGCCGACCACCCCACCAAGAAACCACCACCTCTGTACAAGGAAAAAATGCAACCAATGAAAAAAAATGTGGCCAATGAATGTGCAGCTCCAACCCTAGCACGTGGCCCAAGGCATGTTTAAAGATTATGTTTTTTTTAATAAAATAAAATATAAAATATTAATATTTTATTATTATATTATATAATATTAATATATTAATATATAATATAGTTAATATAATATATATTAATATTTAATATTATATTATATAATATTATAATATGTTATATATTTATATTAGTTAATTAAATATAGGTATGTATATTTAGTTGAGGATTTTTTTTAAGTTGTCTAAATGGAGGCAAAAATTAATTATACTGAGAAATTTTAAAATTATTGTAGAAATAGTTAAATTGATGGATTTATTTACAAATAATATAATTGAAAAGACAATTTGGAATTTATAAGAAATGTGTTTAATAGCGAAATTAATTGATCTCATTTTAAATGATTTAGCATGCAAGGGCGAACAACTATTTATTTTAATGATGTATTTTGAATTATGGAAGTAAATGCTTATTTTATGAATTAAGGCAATTAAGGAATTAAATGTTTTGTTTAAATTTCATCCTTTGTCTAAAAGAGATGTTATTTTAATTAGTTTAATGTGCAATAAATTATTGAATGTTATTGAAGGGAAATGGATTTAATGTATCCAAATTAGTTTATTTCCTCACTCTGGCGTATGTGATTATTTCCTTGATGTTTGTGTTTTGGGAGATGGGTTAATTGTGTCCTTATTATGTAAGTCTTCCAAAAGACCCTAAAGGTTGTGGGTTGTCGTCTTGTGATGTCGACTATTTGTTAATTCCCTTGAGTAGTGTATGAAGTTATGTCAATGTTATACCCGGTTTCTACGAATGGGAATGTTTTGTGCCTCCTGAGAAAGGAGTGGATTTTGTGATGCATGCCTCCTTGTCAGGAGTGGTTTGGTTATTGTCTTTACCTCCAGTGTTTGGAGATGGTTTATCTTATGTCACCTCCTGAGAAAGGAGTGGTCATGGTATTTTGTATGTTGCACTTTGTACCCTTGGTGTTTGGATGGTATGTGTGTTGTCGAGTAGAAGAGTGGCTTCCGTAGGGGCTAGATCTTGGAAGTGGTTTAATCAAGTGGCAATTAAAACAATACTTAGAAGCTTAGGACTAACTTCTCACTAATCAAGATAATTATGCCTCACTCATAGACACAAGGGCTCATTTAGAATTGGGATGAGTGGGAAGGCCTGGAATGGCAAGGTCATCAATCTTGTCTGTACGAAAGGTATTTGATTCTGCATGACTAAGGATGGGGGCTAGGAATTTAGTAGAGGCCACCAGGATAACCCTTAGTGGGGGCCGCAGCCTAGGAAGGATCCCAGAGGATAACCCATGATGAACTATGTGATGACACTCTATCTAGGACAACAATTGGTGCTTGATCTTGTGGGTATGGTCTCCTTAACATACCCGATGTGACCATAGTTGGTATTTGATTATTATGTGTATGGTTCTCTTAACATACTTGATCTATTTTATTTTTGGAAGTAATGTGACCATGTAGAGTTGTACTTGTGAGGTACTCATGATGCTCTTGAGTTGTACTTTTGTTGCACTTATGTTGTACGTATGTGGTACTTGGGTTGTACTTGTGATGTGCTTGTGTGGTACATGTGATTGGATGTGTTAGTTTGGTTCAGTGGTGGTTTAGCTTGTGTCTAGAGGTAGATGGTCTTGGCTAGGATTCCTTGTTACTATCTTCTAGCATGGGGGGTGGGCCTTTGGGTTCCACTTGGTTGGGTGGCGTGCACCTAAATCCATCGGTCTTTCTTCATGTTCTTGTGGATGAGACTTCCAGTTGGAGAGCTCATTGGATTTAGTTTCAGTTTTTGCATTATTTCATTTCAGTTGGATCTTGTATTTTACCCCTCATCTGTTATCAAGGTGGAAGTTGTAACTGTAAGCTTATTTATTAGACTTGCCTCATTCAGGGAATGAGACTTGTAATTGTAATATTTAATTACGGATAAATGTGATTGAAAGTTATCTAGTGTGCTTGATGTATTTATCTTAATTGGAATGTATGTGTTTAATTATTGCCTAAATAATTGTCATGGTTTATATTCATGTTGTTGTTGTGGGTTGTTAAGTAGATTCAGTCTTGTAACCTTAGGGGATGGTTGCATTGGGAAGTGAACTTGTATATTTATGTACTTAACAAAAAAAAAAATTAGCCTGTTTAAGTAGTTGTTTGCAACATCCTCTAGGGTTGCATGGCGGGGCATTACAATAAGAATTGGCTTAGCGATCATGAACACCAGCTTCCAAGTCTTGGATCTCACCCTTCCGTACAACTTGTTGTTAGGTAGACCTTGGATACACACAATGAAAGTTGTACCTTCAACATATCACCAATGTCTTAAGTTCTCGTATAATGGCACAAAGATTACTATTGATGGTGATCCAAATCCTTTTCAGTATTGTACTAGCCTAAGGGAAATTCCACAACGACAAGTACTAGTTAACCAAGAAGATTTGTCATCCACTTTATCCCAATATGTTGACCCATCACATCTCACTAAGTCCATTTCATTCAAACCACCATCATCCACTCGTAAACTCGAGATCCAAGGCAAGGGTTGTGGTGAATATAATATAAAGGCATCATACTATGTTAGTCAACTGATTTCACCTAAGGCATATGGCCTACCCATGGCAAATAGAAGATAGACAGTGGTCACATTTCATGTTCCCCCTACAATGACATTGACAAAATGGGGAGAGTTAAGTGAAGAAATCATGGATCAAGGTGATTCCTGGTTGCATCAAGAAGAACACGAATACCCCTCCCCGTCTATTCAAATATCTAAGGACTAGTATGGAAAAGGCTTTAAGATAATGTAAAATGAAGGCTATGATGGGCACAATGGGTTAGGACTATATCAAAATGGAAGGACGAAACTGATCACTATCTACCCACGACCGAAATACTTAGGGCTAGGGTGTCAACCACTTAGAATTGGGTTTCCTAGTACTTCATCATCATTTCAAGAGGAAGTGAGTGCTTGCGTAGACAATGAGATATCTCATGAACCACTTCCCCTAGTTTTTGAAAAACCCCCAGTCTATGAAAAACCTCTAGTTTATGATGAATCCCCTTACTCAAGCGATGGTGAATGGGAATCCCTTTCATCTACTAGTACCATGAACATAGATGCCCTATTTGGAGAATTGGACCTAAACGTGAAACCTGTACCAAAAATATCTAGTCCTCATCCTAAGAAACATTTGTCCCAAAAAAAATGGAAAGAGAACTATTATTGGGAAACCCTTGATCATGCATCTTGGGCACCTGACAAACCATCTTCTGGCGATTCCACCCTTACTATAGTCCCACATCAAAGTATACCTACCCCTAGGAAGAAGAATAAGGAGTTAGTCCAAAACTTCTGTGATCATGTCAACCATTCTATATTCACCTTGTCAACAACTACCTTTAAAAACTCTGTTGATGACATGCCCCTTATATATCCCAAACTTATCGATTCGGATCAACAAGGTACACCTATCATAGGTACATTTGAGAACAATGAAGCAATTGTTGAGTTCATGGGACTTAGAGAAGGCATATCAAGAGGGGATCATAAAGCAGGTTTTACCATAGACTTGGACAATAAAGCATATTTTGGGGAGTCTATTTACACCTCTAGTCACAAAAATGAGAATAAAAAGAAAAAAGATAATGAAAATAAAAAAGGTGAGTCCCTAGGTGAAAACCAAAAGGCACCTTTGGATGAAGAAAAAGTCAAAATAAAGGATGTATTCGAGGGCGAAAACCTCTCAAAGGCACCCAAGGATAGAGGTTTACATATTCTACCCGTTGAACTGGAAAAGTCACCAAGGCTAGTAGAAGAATCTGTTGAAGTCAACATAGGTACATAAGAGAATCCTCGAAAGGTGTATTTTGTAGCTTCTTTAATAGAGACAGAAAAACCTGAGTTTAAGGACTTCTTCACAAAGAGATAGATAAACTTAGCATGGTCGTATGCTGACATGCCTGGGCTGGATCCAAACCTAATATTGCATCATTTACCATTATAGAAAGGTATTAAACTAGTCAAATAGAAGTTAAGGAAAATGCATCCGCATATTGCTCTATTGGTCAAGGCAAAACTTAAGAAACTCTTGGATGTAGGATTCATAAGTACAATAGACTATGCAGATTGGATATCAAATCTTGTACTAGTAACTAAACCAACTGGGGGCATTCGCATTGGCACTGACTTTAGAGACATCAATAAGGCATGTCCTAAGGATGAATTCCCTTTGCCAAACATCAACATGATAGTAGATCTTACAGCAGGATATGAGATGCTATCCCTCATGGATGGTTTCTCTGGATATAACTAGATTAAGATAGCAGCTAAAGACCAACACAAGAAAGCTTTAACATGTCCATGGGGCACATACTATTGGAATGTTATTTCCGTCTGGCCTTAAGAATGCAGGAGCTACCTATCAACCGGAAATGACTATGATTTTCCATGAATTTGTACATACCCTCATGTAAGATTATGTAGATGAAATTATAGCTACATCAGAAACAAGGGAAGATCATTTAAAGGTTTTAGACAAGATATTCTAGAGGCTAGAGAATTACAACGTCAAGCTATATCTAAAGAGGTGTGTCTTTGGATTGTAATCAAGGAAACTATTAGGGTATATCATCTCTCGAAGAGGCATTGAAGTAGATCTAGAGAAGGTAATATCTATCATAGAAATACCTCCTCCAGTTAGCATTGGTCAACTCAGAACCCTATAAGGGAGATTACAGTCCATTAGGTGTTTCATAGTACAACTGGCAGATAAAATACACCCATTTCAGCTTCTACTCAAGAAAGGACTACCATTTGTCTAGACACCTAAATGTTAGGAAGCCTTCCAGAAAATTAAAGACTATTTGCTTACTCCACCAGTCTCAATGCCACCTACAAAGGGAAAACCATTGATATTATACATTTCAGCAACTCAGTCAGCATTAGGGGCTCTTCTCGCACAACATGATGATCAAGGTCATGAGAGAGCAATCTATTATATCAGTCGTACCTTAGTGGGCTATGAATTGAATTACAAGAACATAGAACATGCCTATCTTGTGGTAGTCTTTGCTACCCAAAAAATTCGGCACTATATGCTCAATCGACACACAATATTAATTGCAAAGATTGATCCACTTAAATACCTCCTAAGTAAGGCAGCTTTAACAAGTCGATTGGCTAAATGGGTTATGATACTTAGCGAGTATGATATTCAGTATGTCAAAAGGAAGGCTATAAAAGGATAGGTGATTATAGATCAATTAGCTGATGCACCTATGAAGGTAGACCATCCCTTAGTGGCAGATTTTCTTGATGAATTTCTCTTCAACATTGGCATTAAAACCAAATGGAAACTGTACTTTTATGGGTCACATACAAATCGTGGTTTAGGAGCTGGTATCTTATTTGTTACAAATTAAGGTGATACCATTCCCAAATCATTCAAGATTGATTTCCCTTGTACCAACAATATAGCAGAATACGAAGCCTTAGTGACAGGGTTAAAAATGGAAGCTCAGTGGAAAATCAAGAACCTACATGTTTTTGGCGACTCTCAACTGGTAATCCAACAGGTAAATGATGATTACGAGACTAAGGATGAAAAGCTTGCACCTTCCAAGTGAATGGCTGATAGTTTCAAGCAATATTTCAATGACATAACTTTTCAAAAAATACCACGTACCCATAATAGAGTTGTAGATGCTATGGAAACCATGGGTTCCTTGGTGGATATTCTGAGTAATGTGCCTAAGTTTGAGTTCCTAGTAGAACAGCTATTGTTCCCCGCTTATGATGTACCCAATACTACGATGGTGTGTACCATTATTGGTCCTGCATCTCCTTGATATAAAGGCATATTCGACTACCTCACTAACCAAACCCTACATCAAAACTTGTCTGATAACCAATGTCGAACCTTTATCCGAAATTCAGCTAAGTACACCATCATCGGAGAAACCCTGTATAGACATACCTTAGATAATGCCCTAATGAAATGTATCGATGCTGAAGAAGCACAAACAACTTTATGAGCGGTACACGAGGGTATATGCGGATCTCATTCGAGTGGTCCTACTCTAGCCCATAAGATTATGAGACTAGGTTACTATTGGCCTACAATGGAGAAAGACTCATACATCTTTGTAAAGAAATGTATACAATGTCAAATACATGGAGACTTGATAAGAGTGCCAGTGCAAGAGCTTCATCCAATTACTTCACCATGGCCCTTCGCCCAATGGGGACTTGACCTCATAGGTAGGATACACCCTTCATCATCCAACAGCCATAAATTCATCATCACCACCACCAAATACTTCACCAAATAGATTGAAGCTATTCCCATGACCTACATCACCAGCACACAAATATCTAAGTTTATCCTAAACTATATCATTTTTTGATATGGTGTACCCCAATCCATAATCACAGACAATGGCCGCCCATTCAAGAACCAAGAAGTACGCCATTTATGTGAAGAATTCCACATCAAACACCATTTCTCCACCCCGTATTATCCACAAGGTAATGGCCAAGCTGAGGCATCTAATAAGACCATTGTTAGAATCCTTAAGAAGACTATCAATGATGTTGGTTGTGACTAGCACCTACAACTTAATCCTGCCTTATGGGCTTATCGCACAAGCATCCATACCCCCACCAGCGCTACTCCATATTGCCTCGTATTCAGGTCCGAAGCTATCTTACTTGTCAAGATTGAAATACCTTCTCTTAGGGTATCCTTGAAGGGTCATATTGATGATGAAGAGTACCGTGTCTATAGGTTACAAGAGCTAGAATTGCTGGATGAATGAAGAAAAAGAGTATTAGATCATTTGCAAGCATATCAGAATCATCTTTTTCGTAGCTACAATAGGAAGGTTCTCAATAGACACTTTGACATTGGTGACCTAGTATTAATGGAGAATCCTAAGAACCAAGCTAAACAAGAGAAACTAGGTAAGTTTGAACCTAACTGGTTGGGGCCCTATATCGTCACCGAAGCTTTTGGATTAGGAGCGTAATAACTCTCTAATCTTGAGGGAGAGTCGCTTTTTTCCCCTATCAATAGTCTACATCTAAAGAGTTTCTATGCTTAGTCTCTGAGAATTTGTGTCTTAATCTTGAAAATTATAAAGAAAATGAAAAAAAAAAAAAAATGGTTACCTTGATGAAAACCTGGCAAACAAGCATCTTTGTAACACCCAAAAAATTGAGAAAATCAAAAAAGTAAAGAGAAATAAATTCGTCCGCTAGTGAAAACCGCTTCGGTGGTGCTATGGATAAGTACCATGGTGAAAACCTGGAAAATAGGCACCATGTGTAGTCAAGCTCGCTCTTCCATCTACCATCATTCTAATCAGAATTTTTCACCATCTCTCATAATAAATGGTTTTCTTATCCATTACTTGGAATGATTGACATCTAGCATCCATTCTGTCACATTACCCACTCCATCTTGCAAATCTTATTCCTGACTGGGGGAAAATCCTTGTTATATGCCCTAACACTGTGTACATAATGTCACACAATCGAAAATGTCCTGAAAAATCCAAAAAACATTAGAAAACTTCAAAAATCCAAAAAAATAAAAAAATGTTAGAAAATACCAAAAATAGAGTCAAGTTAGTCATGTTCAGTCAGTCATAGTCGAACTACATTGCCTCTGCAACTTGGATGTAGGCAAGGCCATCAATCGATGTGCCCCTGAGGCATTAGGTCTATCAGTTTAGGTTTTTCATGTATCACACACTTTTTAAATCACGACGCTTTATATATTCAAGGTCATTGGTCATGTCAAACTATGAGGTCTCTGCATGTACAATGTAGGTAAGGCTAATCAATTGATGAGCTCCCGAGGCCACACTAGGTCAGTCCAATAGGGTTCATTAACAATCACTATCACATAAGTTGCATATCATAGTTTAGGGTATCATTTCATGTCATACTCTGTCTACACGCACACACTTTTATCAGTCAAGGAATTAAAACAAGTCATGCAACAACAAGGAAAAACATCTCAAAGTCATCAAGTCAATATCAAACACATTGTCAAAGTGATCAACCTATGTCATACACAAGATATGTCTTTCTTGTCAACAAACATCATCAAATTTTCATAGTCTCATGTGGCTTGTCACTTCAACGTCATCAGGCTCCAACATCTTATATGGCATGTGTCTTTCTAAAACCAGGCTTTGTCATGCCTTATATAGAAGTCACCAAGTCACAACCAAAATCAATGTCTTATGTGGTATGTGTCATTCTCCCACATTACGCTATGTCAAACATCAAACATCAAACAATCCCACAAGATCAAGTTTTGGTGAATACATTTATTTGGCTTTATGGCTTTATATCTTATTTTGTCTTATCTTATTATCGATTTGTGAATTAGTCTGGTTACTAGCTTTCTCGAGGATGTCCATTGAAGTATTTAGAGAAGCAAGGATGTCTCAAGACTTTTTTTCTTTGGCTGCTATCTGTCAACTATCTTTTTAAACATTGGTTTTTGAGTCATGTTACTAGTTTCCTCAAGGATATCCTATCAAGGATTTAGAAGAGCAATGACATCTCATGACCCGTCTTTTATTTGTCTGTTGTCTATGGTTTGTCTCGACAAAACGACTGGGGCAATTTCTATCCTTGGTATGAGTTAAGACACTCCTTGTCTGTGACTATCTATTTTTTGTAGATGGATGACTTTGTACACTATGGTTTATCTCATATCATAGTGTGTACTATCCATCTGTGTCATGTCCCGCCCAATGATGATAACAAGAAAGCATAGCGTATTTGGCAATATATCGAAGATTATGTATTTTTCTCAATCGATCAACCTTCATTATATCTTTTTCTCCATTAATCAACCTTTATTATTTCTTACTAACATTCTAAATTCATTCATCTTAACATTTCTCTTCTTTGACATAAAGATAAAGTCCTATGACACAATAAAAACATTAGATCATTTGCATTTGCATACATTCCATAAGCATTCCACATAGTTGCATTACATTTCACACATATAGATAGTAATATACATCTTCATTACATACATTCGAAATGATTACATAATAGGTATTTCATCATCATAGCATAAATAATGTAAACATTGTGTGTATATATCACCATCACATATAAATAAACATCATATAGAACATTGCATTCATTATCATAAGTAATGTAAGATATCCATAATATCATTATAACATGCATAACTCAAAACATATAGAAACATTCATTCATAACACATGTATATACATCATCTAGGAAACATAATCATGTAGAAATAATGTATCATCCATAAAATAAAACTGCATATCATATAGAAGCTGCCAAAATCATATATATATCGCTCAAAATAGTGTGTCATAGTACAATGTCTGAATGTAACCATAAAAAAAACATGAGCGCGTAGGCTCTCTGATCAAAATACAAATGTCTACATAAATATATCCCTATCATCATGTCCCACTACCACTGTTGTCACATGGTGAAGGTGGTGGGAAAATCCTTGAAGGTGCTCTCTGCGAGGTGGAAGGATTCTCATATGGACCTGCTCTCGATGGTCCTACCACCCCCTCAGTACTATGTGTCCTCTGAATCTTGCTCTAGGACCTCTGACTGCACACCTCTGAAAAACTAGGAGTGCGTCTCTCTACCGGTACAACAGTGTCATATAAGTCTCTGTAATAGGTGGCTCTCTCCACCGACCTGACCAACTCTTGTACCATGCCATCAGATGAGGACCCACTGCAAAGGCATCTAACCTCTATGAATACTGAAAGGAGGAAAGTATGAGTCATATAACTTAGCAGATCCAAGCCTTGAAAGGAAAATTTTTATTGGTAAGACTTGTTCCAAAGAAATCAAGGAAAAAATATTGGGAGTGCTGAAAAGAGACTTCACAACAATCGCCTAGGGGTAGGAAGACTTGAAGACCTTTGAAACTTCAATGATCATGCACACAATCCTATTGAAACCTGAAGCAAATCCATTCTGACAAAAACAGTTCCGAGTCAATGCTCTAGTCGAACCTCTAATTCTTAAAGAGGTACAAAAGCTATTGTCAACGAAAATATTGTTTTTAGTAAGGCATTCAACTTGGGTTGCTAGTCTGATCCCTATCCATAAGAAGAATGGGGATATTAGATTATGTGTCAACTTTAGAAATCTGAATAAAGCTTCCAAAAAAGGAAAACTACCCATTCCCTTCTCTTGATGAGGTGCTACAAATAGTCAATGGTTCACAGATGATGTCGTTCATGGATGGATATTCAAGATATAATAAGGTGATAGTTAACCATGAAGATAGGATTAAAACTTCCTTCACTACCAAGTGGGGGACATTTTCCTATAGGAGGATTATGTTTGGCCTTATTAACACTAGAGACACTTTTCAGCATGCAATGGACGTGGAATTCAAAGATCTAGTAGGTAAATATATTATCATTTACATGGATGATCTCACCATGTTTTCAAAGAACAAGGAAGACCACCCTATAGATTTTTCAAAGGTACTAGCTAAATGTATACATTATGGCATATCCCTCAATCCAAAGAGGTGTGTATTTAGAGTTTTATAAGGGAAACTCTTGGGTCACATAATATCAGAGAGAGGAATATCAATTGACCCTGATCGAGTAGAATCCATTTTGAAGTTGACCATGGAAGGAAGTACAAAGAAAATGAGATCTTTCTTTGGGAAGATAAATTTTGTAAAGAAATTTATAACAGGGTTTGCAGAGATCGTCAAACTCCTTAATGAAATGATGAAGAAGGATGCAAAGATCAAATGGAGTAACAAGGCTAAGTCTAACTTCATGCAAATCAAATAGTCTATCAAAGAGGTACCTATTCTAACTAGTCTCGATTATTCACTGCCTTTTTATATTTATTCTTTCACATCTAATCATTTATGTGTTGTTGTCTTGACACGATGAAAAGGTGAGGGAGATGAATGACCTATAGCTTTCATGAGCTCTCCATTCAAAAAATTTGAAGTTAGATATCCACCTTTGGAAAAGAAAGCCTTTGCATTGGTATGAGCCGTTAAGAAGTTTTAGAACTATATTCTCTGTAGTCAGATCGCTGCCATGGTTCTTGATCCTGCAGTGAAGTCTCTTCTAATGTAGAGTGAATTGGGAGAAATAAGGGGGAAATGGATGAAAATTCTATATGAGTTCTACCTTGAGATACATCTGATGAAACTGGTATGAGGATAAGGCCTTTCCAAGGTCATAGCAGATGTGGATCCGAACATTACATGCTAGCTCTACACAATGCAATAATTCTTGAGTGACCCTTGGTATGAAGACTTGATTTTATTATTGTTGAATATTAAGTGTCCTGATGGAATGAATGCTATATAGAAAAGAGAATTGAGACTGAAAAGTGTTGACTACATGATCAAAGGTAGGACCTTATACATGAAGAATTTTGAGGGTATCTATTTACTTTGTTGAGAATAGCAGCAGGTAAAGCACACCATTGCAAAGTTTCATGGTAGATATGGTACTAAACATGGTTTAGTTGATACCTTGGCACACTAGATTTTAAGATCAGGATATTATTGGCCTCATGTGTTTCAAGATGATCATCAACATGATAGGACATGTCTTACATGTCAAACATCAGCATCAAGAGGGAGCAACCCAATGATGCCCCTACAAACTATCTACGAGTTGAGACCATTCACCCAATGGGCATTAGATTTTGTCAGGGTAATTAATTCAAATTCTTATGAAGGTCACAAGTTCATTTTGACTACAATGGATTATTGCACGCACTGGACTGAGGCACAAGCTTGCAAAAACTATACCACTGATGTCGTGATCAAGTTCCTGAATGTGCATATTATTACCAGGTTTGGGGTACTATGTGCTTTGGTATGTGAGAATGACCCCACCTTCGCTTCTACTCAATTCATTCAGTGGACATTTGAATTCAAAGTTCTTTTAAAGTATTCCTCTAATTACTATCCACAAGGGAATGGGGTTGCAGATTCTACCAATAAGATTTTTTTGGAGGTAATTAAGAAGTTATTAGAAAGTAATCCAAGGGATTGGAATACATAGTTGAGATTTTCCTTATGGGCCGATTGGACTAGAATTAAATCCGCCTTAGGAAACTCACCATTTAAGTTAGTCTACATCCAAGACCCAGTCTTTCATATCTATCTGTAGATATCCATTCTTCGATTCATGCAAGAGTTTTACTCTAATGATGATAGGATAGAGGTTTGATTGACTAGTTTATTTAATTTGGAAGAACAAAGAGATGCTTCTTTGCAGTTGTTTTCTAAACACCAGGATGTTGTCAAACGCTGGTTTGACAAAAGAGCCAAAATCAAATATTTTAGAATATCATACCTTGTACTATTATGGGACAAAGCTAGAGAAAGGACAGGTGATCACCAAAATTTTGACCAACTTTGGTTGGGTCCATATCAGATCACTGAAATCTTGGGTGAGAATTCCTTTCGATTAAGTACTTTGACAAGAGAACCTATTCCATTGCTAGTTAATGGAAAATTTCTCAAACACTATTTCGGTCCATCATGGCATGATCTTCCATCTGATTGTATATATATGTAATTAGTTTCTTTCTCTTTTATTTTTTCTTGTTTGTTTGTTTATTTATTTTGTTTGTGCTTTCCTTTCTCTTCATGGTTTTGTTGTTTTACTTTTGTTGTTGTTGGGGAATTTAATTTTCTCTTCATTTCAAAATAATGGGTAATTTTTCAAGGCATACTAAGGGTATTATGATTGAGAAATTGATTTAGGTATTTTCAGGCATGTTTGCTGGGTTTTTTCTTTCATTTTGTTGAAACTTGTGCTTTATTGATATTCCAATGATAGTTCGAAAGGTTAGTAACAAACATGTATATTGTAAGTAATCTCATAAGCCATGGTTGAATCTATCATTAACTAGATAGAATCATATGACTAAATAAAGGCCTATGTTTCTTAGGGTGATTCTATTCATAGTTTAGGTGAAAAATATGAGTCCCAACACTATGATGAGGTCCACCATAGCTCTCAACACACTGTTCAAATTGCTATATCTTAGTATTGAGAAAAGATGATAAAATGGTTGCTCCAATACAACCAATAAGATAAGAAAAGAAAGAAAGAGAAGTTGAAAAATGGAAAACTCAATATAATAAGGGTAATTCAAGTATCTCTACTAGAGCTATGGATGCCTAGCTAGAAGTAGAGCAATGCTTTGAGATTAATAGAGGTATCTCCATCGAGGCTATGGACACCTGGCTGGCAGTGGAGCAATGCCCAAGATTTCATTGCATGATAGTTAAAAGGAATCAAATAACGTAACTTCAATCCTTAATATAGTTGCTCAATGATAGGTAGGGTCTTTATGGAAAAGGATGCACCATACATGCACACACTCAGATTCAAAGTTGTTTTTGTTGATTTACATTTGAGATTCCAAATCAACCTTGTTTATTGTGACTAATCATGCTTGAGTTAAAATATTCATAAACCAAAGGTTTTGGGTAACTGAATTCTTCAGTATCTTGAAAATGGGTAAACTGTTTTCCCACTTGAGTCACCAATTTTTATGCCTTGCATAACCTCCCCATTTTGTTCTAGTCAGAATGGGTCCCCCCTTTTGTTTCTTTTATTCTTGTTGTTCTTGTTTGAGACTTAGGAGTTGTTCCTTTTCTCCTAAGTCTTTGTGTTTATTTTTTGGGTTTAGTTATCAAGGCATTTCCTTACACCCTTCAAGATGTAGGCCTTTGGTGAAGACCTAATCCTGACCTCTATTTTCTTCTCTTGTTTATTTTTCTTGTGTTAGAGTCGGGTTTTGGATTGGAACCTTAAAAAGGAACTTAAAATTTTCTTGTCTATGTTTTTGACCCAATCCTGACTTTTGACTCTTTTACGTGTTTTGGGATTAGACTTCACATCATGATTGACATCAGAACTTTTCAGAGTTCTGGTTTCATCCCCTATCCCGACCCCGAGCCCCATTTTGTCTTGTTCATTTTTTAGGCTTCAGATGTTGGACCATTGACCAAACTTTGCACCTTTTGCAGGAATAGTATCATTCTCATCCTGAACCCAACCCCCACTTGTCTTCCTTCTCATGACCCCGCATTTATGACAATCACCCGATCCTGAGGCCCGATTGCCTACATTTAATGTTTAACTGTTCACACGTGTGAACGGGTTTTTTATTCCGCCGCACTTCAATTTTTGTTCATTCTACCTTGAACTATTTTGATGAAGAATGCAAGAGTGATGTTGTGAGATAGGATTTCGAGGAAGCACTTCAATTCATCATTGTGCTACTAGAATTATTGTTGTGTTTGGAGGTAGGGGTGTTTTTCTTTGTGTTTCCTTTCGTTCTTCATTTTTTCGTGCTTCCTTTTCTCTTGTTTCTCATTTTCCTTCTCTTTTTGCTTCTTATTTTCTTGTTCTTTTTTTCCTTTTGTGTCCTCCCATTCCCTCATTTTGTTTGATTTCATGTCTTTTGGGTGTGTTTGGGTCATTTTCCTATTTGTCTATTTTTGGGTGTGTTTTGATCAATGGGCTTCATTTCCCATCATGCCCTAGTGTTCTAGGGTTTTGGCCATACCACTGAGTCAAACCATGTTGAATTTGTTTGAATTTGAAGTTTTGATCATTTCAAAAATCAAGAGTCTTGGTCTTGTAGATAGCCCGATGACGAATGCATGATTTCTTGATATTGTTACATTGATTGTTGTCTTTGTTCATTTGTGTTGTGAGAAATCTGATTACCGTGTGTTTTTCAGGATTGGGAGTAGAAACTATGCTTAAGGTTTTACCATTGTTTCCATTTACTTGTTTAATTTTGATTTCTAATGTTTCATCGGGAATTGAGTTTTGGGTCGCTAACATAAAGTGTCAAAAGGTTTCTTGATATGTATTACTCCATGTCCTAATTCTAATCCCTACATTACTTTTGGGATCAGAAATTAGACCAACACTAAGCATTTTCAAATTTTGATATGTATATTGACCTGTTCAGAACTCAATCCCGATCCCTAACATTACATCGGGTTCGAGACTCAGAACATTACCCAATCATGTCTATTTTTCAACTAGACTGGTCTTGAATCACTACTTGATCTTGAACTCTAACACTATGTCAGGATCAGAACTTGGAACATGACTTACACTCATTCATTTACCCAATGATTTTGGTTCATAATAAAGACCTGATCCTAATTCCCGATATCATATCAAGATCAAAACTTGGGAGTTGATACACACTTATTTATTAGTGTGGGTTTGGTTTTGAATGATAACCTAATCCAAATTTTTGAATACACTATGAGATTGGGTTTGATTCTCACCAAATGCTACCCCAAGAGCTAAAATGATTTCTAACTCTAGATTAGCACATGTACCCTTATTCCCCATCTCTATACAATGCCCTGAGTTCATCCTAACTGTTTCACAAACCTACAAACCAACTCAAAGGAAGTATATTGATGCAGAAGGAAATGTAATTATTGACTTAACTCCTGCAATGATTAGGATGATCTTTGATCCCTCTCCTTATCCTAACGCCAAGATTATGTTAGAATATGAAGCACTTGCATGTTGCACACATGATGAGGAACAAAATAAAGCACTAATGAATAAGAGGTGGTTAAAAATGTATAGCAGAAGTTAGTGATGAAATTTCCACCTAAGTTTAAGAGGTCTAAATTCTCAAGTGAGGTTGGTGACATAGTCTCATTGTCATCATGGGTGTTTGGGAAGAAGGATTGTAGTAGCTTTGAAAATTGGATGTTTCCTTTTATCCAACATGTTCTTGATGGAAAACAACATCTAGATTGGGCAAAAATTATTTCAAATAATATTCACAACCAATTGTTAAAAGGGGCTGAAACCAAGACATTTTATATGACTTCATATGTCATTTATTGTGCTGCAAGGATGGGTCAGTTCCCAGGGTTGACTACTATAGGGCCTATGTATAGTGGGCCAGATAAGAAGAAAGTATGGGAATATTATGACCAATTAGAGCTTAAAGAAGCAATAAATCATTTCAAAATGGTTAATGATACATTTTTGTATGTGGTTATTAATCAACTAGTAGGTGATGTTGGTTTCAGACTATCTTGAGAGGTGATGAAATTCATTGAACCTTGGGGTTATTGGTTTGTCCAATAACCCAAGTCTACCTATATCAGATTGTTTAGGTTTGAAGATCACCCATTCAAATTGCCAAGGTGCTACAATGATAGGTGGGTCCTTTTGGAATTTCCCCATCAAGCAGCTCAAGTAAATGCAATTTTTTTTGTACAACACAAAACTATTTTCCATTATTTCTCCATGGAGTTGGGATTTTATTCTTGTAATTCTTCCATAGTGGCCAAGACAACAATAGAAGAATTCCAAGCCTTGAACTTCAGACACCACACTTCAAGGAATAACTTTGATCCTAAGAAGAAGATTTATGGTCTTTATGCTTCACAGTTTCCTCTTCATAGGCCACTACTAGAGGATTTTTGGGCCAATTTGTAAGATGAATTTGAGGTAAGATAGAGGCGGTATGAAAGGTTAAAAATTCCCCAGATTAAGGATTTTGAATTTATTGCACATTCCAGATGATGTCACTGATGATGGGATCAATTTGGATCCTTGTTATGAAATGGATGAAGTAGCCACAAAGGAATTGGATCCCATTGATTGGATGGTGAAGGAGGTAACCAATATTCAGCCAAGGACACAAGCCATTGTGGAAAGAAGCCAGAAATGACTTAACCTTCGCCTCAAGTAACCATGAGTGCAAGTTTCCTAGAAGAGAGGCTCCAATAGTGAACCTGTTTCCTTTGCAAAAATAAAACAAGAATACAAAATATTAAAGAATAGAGTTTTAGCAACAAAGGCAACCACAAAAGATGCCGCCTTAGTAGCTTTAGAGATTTCATTGTAAGAAATTGATGATTCCTTGAATAATGCTAAAGTAACTTATCAGGTGGATGTTACGAGAGTTTATTCAGGTTTCGGTGCCACACCTTTGGCCATGGTATACCCAGGAGAACAAATTCCTGAAGAGACCCTTGTTACCATACCATCAACATCAAAAACATCAACTATTGAGAAGGAGAGGGCTCCAATAATTGATGTAAAAGAATCACCTCTCCCTTTAAGCTCCAAAAGAACTCCATCTCAAGAGGGAGGAGTTTTTGAGGAAGGTTGAGGATGACCCATGTGAAGAAGGAACCGGGTTTGAAGTTGAAATTCTATATAGTGAACATTTAGAGTTGAGAAAGGTTTTAACGGAAAAGGAATAGGAGGAATTCCTAGAAAGTTCGCAAAGGTTAGCTGTCGAGAAATTAGCTGAACAACAACAAGAAGAAGAAGAATAGAGAAATAAAATGGAAGAGTTAGTTGCTTTGGAAGAGAAAGAAAGAAAAGATGAAATAACTAGATAAAGAGAAGCAATTGAGGCACTAAAAAAGATTGAATTAGAAAAGGCAGCTTTGGAAGAACAAAAGGCCAAGGAATTGGAATTGTAGAGATTGAGAGTTGAAGAGGAGGCTACTAAGAGGGAAGAGGAAATGAAAAAAATAGAAGAGATTAAGCTTTAAAATGAAAGGATGGAACAATAAAGGTTGCTAAAAGAACAAGAGGACCAACAAAAATATTCTTCCTAACACACCATTGTAATAACTACTTCTACACCTCCATCTTCAGCACTGCCTAGTACTCAACAAGTAACTGCTCAACCAGCTACTCCTTCTTGGATCAAGTTGAATTTGGAGAAGAGACAACAAATTCAGCTCCAACCTATAGTATGGGATGACATGGTAAAGGAAATTGAGAAGGCAAAGCCCAAAAATAAATTCCATGCTATCCAGTCTACAAAATTAACTGATGAAGGGGATATAATAGATGATATTACCACCCCTATTCTTGATAAAGATGACAAAGAATTGTAGGCGGAGGACTATCAAATAAGCACTATCAATCTGGGGAAGCATACCTGAAATCAGAAAATGAACTTGATTGATATTGTCGCCACCACCACAAAATCTAGGTTAATGAAAGATAAGAAAGGCAAGGATGAACTTAAGGCTCAGCTGGGATAGGTGAATATTTTCTTGAAGGAGTTAACTACTTCTACATCAGATCCCTCAACAAGTTTAGAAGCTCCTATTTTAATGAGCAAGAAAGAAATAGAATACTTGACTAAAATGAAGAAGAAGGCTACCTAGTTTGACAATTGGTTTAATGTTTTCAAGTTTGAAATAGATAAGCACTTAGATGAAGGTTTTAAATATTATCATGTAGGCCTGACCTTGGTTAAAATGATAGAAGAATCTATAAGGAAATTGTGGGAAGAAGAAGAGAGGCTCAAACATTATTTGGGAAAGTTGAAAGTGATAAAAAAGATGACAGATGATGAATTGGTCAAATCATAGATTTTTGGTGATGAGAGTCCTGAATATATTTCTAAGTCTATTAATGTATTTGTTTTCAAAACACATAATATCATTGAAAAAACCATAGATATGCTTAAATTTATTCACGAGATATGGGAAAATGTAGGTATATTTGAAAATATTGTTGCAAAGCTCATGGATAAGACTCTACCTCCTAATCAAAGTATCAAATCATTAGGGGAAATAAAAGATGCTTGGGAGGAGAGACTTGAAAAATTGACAAAAGATGGAGACACTTTTGAATCGACTCTAACGGATAAATTTCTAGATATTAGATGTGACATGAAGTGGGCAACTATAGACATTGGTCAGTTGAGGGAAGTAATCGTTGCAGTGAAGAAGAGGTTTGAGGAGTCAAAGTTTAAAGTTGATTGGGTCGATGGACCTGATGATAATGCACTAAAATGGATTTTTTAGAATTATGATGAATATCATCATGATGGTGATAAATGAAAAGAAATATTTTAGCTACCTTTCTTTTTGAGCAGCAACACTATTATGACAATTTTGGAGCAGATGGGCAACTTCAAATCAGTTTTGGTAAGTCAGAGATTAATCACACTGGCTAGAAGAGGATAGAATTAGAATTTGCAGTTAATTTTTGATTGAAGGAGCATGTGGCACTTTTTTTAGCACTTACATTTTTTAGCGTAGACAAACACTAGGATTTTATTAGGCATCCCTATAATTGTGGATTTGGGCCACGAATTATGGATCTTGATTTTTGATAGGAGAGATTGATGTTAATTTTTTCTATAATATGGAATTATCTCCTCATTGTAAAGGTCATATAATTGAAGTATGAATAGCTCCCTAGAGACTAGAATTTTAGCTTTTATTATTATTGTATAGCTTTCATGCAAAATACAATTACTTTTTACAATTTTAATAGAAGTATTTTTATTTGAAGAAGTTGTTTTCACTCAATGATGGTGTTGATAAACAATTGTTATTCATATGCTAGTTCTTTCTACACATAAATGTTTCTTATTTTATGGAAAATAATAGAAGATTCTGAAATTGAAGCCATTTTATTACATTATTTGGGAATGTTTTTTCTTAATATTTGTCGATTTGTCAATTTTGGTAATGAGCTGGTGATATTTATTCTTGAAAAGTAAAAAAAAAGTGATGCTGAATGGTTGAATGATTTAAATTTTCACTGTGAATGGATGCAATGGTATGAATTATTTCATAAATTGTTTTTTTCTATAGTTTGGTTGATTAGGAAGGCGCTCATTGTTAGAATTTGCATGTCTGAATTAAAGAAACCTGTGTTTAGGTTTTTTTGTTCCAAAGCCTTGATCAATATTTTTCTATTTATTTAAACCCCCCCAACATTAAGTTATTTTATACTATCAAGTTTGTACTTGTTTACCAGCAGGCCCCTTGAACATTATAGCCCCATTGACCACTCAGTGAGACAACAACGTTGTGATCCAACATCAAGGACCTTGGAAGGTGATTGATTTAACAATTGTTTATCTTTTTCAAGAGAAGTAGGCTGATTACATCTTTCTTACATGTTTCTTTGTCAATTTGGCCATGAATAGTTACCAGATGGGAACTATTCAGGTATTGGTATGGGAAACAAAATTCCAACATTTCAAGCTACAATAGATGAAACTTAGACCTAGAAAATTTGGTAGTTCCAAATGTATACTTGGATGTAGACCTAGTGAAGGCTATAGATATAAATTATGACTTAAATGATTGGGCTGTTAGGAAACATGCTAGGGTAGAAATGGTGAATTTTACCCAAGAAGGGATTGTAGGGATTTTCATACTAAACTCTAATACAACCAAAAAAATAAACCTAAAAGCACTATGGAATGAGTATGAAAAGAAAAAAAGTACATATAGAGTAACAATATTACCTAGCTTCATGAGGAAGGGGAAGGGTAGGAGTATAATGAGGCTCATACCTCATAATAAGGAGCCCTTCAAAGTAGATTCTTTTGAATTTATTTTTTCAAAACTTATCACACTTTGTGCTAGGTCATCAGGCTTGAACCTCCTCAAAGGATACCCATATCTTTCATTTTCATGGCTGCTAACATAAAAAATATGTTAGTTAATGAGGAGTATTATTTTTCTACATATTTTTCAGATTTAATGCATAAGGCACTGTTGGCTATTAAGGAAAGGAAGGGTGGTGTAAGGTTATGGTGGTATTATTTTCCATGCCACATGTTTTTGGCATGTGGATGTAAAGAGTTGGGCCCAAGGATATAACTTAAATTTAAAGTTGAAAATGGATAAACTCTTCTTGTCTAGATGTGAGCCCATTTACTAGATAAACATTGTCAAACATCAAGTTTTGTAGCATTTACAAACTTGTTTTTAGAAAATTTAAAGAGCTATTTGTGAAAAGAGGTACCAATAATTCCCAAAGAATTACATGATTTCTTATGGTCTAAGGAAAGGAGGCCTAAATTGGGTATAGACCACAACTAGGGAGATGTCGTTATGCATGAGGATTTTTCCATTCTTAGGGTATATGGGACAAATGTAACTCCACACGTGTTTCCAAGATATGTGCCATTGTGGGTTGGTTTTCTTGAGATTATGTGGTAGTTGGGAAAGGTTGAGGATGAAAATTTGGAAAATTAGAAGAAGGGGTATCTTTTACCTTAATATAAAATATTTTTCAAATTTTGTTATGAGTAGAGAGTGGTGGAAAAACATCCTTGAAATGATTATTCCATTGAAGTTGAATTGCAGAGCCAAGAACCATGATCCTAAGGGTTTCATTTTTGTATTAAAGGTGGGAATCAAGAGGGAAAATTTTTGGGATATTTTTTATTATCCAAAAGATATAATTAGAAATGAATTTACTCTAAAGAAAGATGAGGAGAGGAAAATAAAGTGGTTGGCCTTTGACAAATTATAAAAGGAAAAATAACAAAAGGATCCCAAGTTCAAAGGAACCT
>CM021110.1:378201538-378259357 GCA_007115665.2 Sequoiadendron giganteum
TCGAGAAAATGAGCGAAAGCAAGGCGAAAGCAAAAGCAATGAAGAAAAAGAACCTATGCTAACTATATACACCTATATACATAGGGGATGAGCCTGGTCATCTCAAGCAAGGAAATAATGCTTGAGGTAATGCCCATTCATAGGCAATGGGACATCCTCTCTAGTGAGTGTTTTGAGATGAAAGGCATTATCTCATAAAATCTCAAAAATTTGAAAGGGTCCAGCTAGAGCTTATTGAATTTTTCATGTCCCTCTTTCTTTTCATGGGCCTTGTCCCAACAAAAGACTAAATATACAATCATAAAGGCCGTTACTTTGGCTTGTTGATAAAACCATCTTTTGACTATGCGCTAGTGTTTGGTGAAATTTGTTATTGCTTGGTCACAGACTTCTTCTAAATGCAACAATTTCATGAGGCGAGCCTATCGACATTCTCCCTCTTCATAATATGTGTTAACGAATTGAAGAATGGGTATTTTGAGGTGGATTGGGAAAATGGTCTCTAATCCATAGACTAAGTGAATTGGGGAATTTCCCAAGGTATCCTTGTGATGAGTTTGATCAGCCCATAAAGAAAAATGTAGCTGGGTGTGCTAGTCTTTTGGATTCTTGTCAAGCAGTTTCTTGTTCACAGTTAGTAGATTATTGTTTGTGGATTCAGCTAGTCCATTTCCCTAAAGGTAATAGTTGGATGAGAATCTAAGCACGATTTCTTAATCGAAGGCCCAAATGGAAAACTTAAGGGAAGAAAAGGCTGAGCCATTGTCACACATGAGGGAAAATGGGCAACTAAAGTGATTCAAAATAAAAATCCCTAAGAAATTAGTAACTACTTTAGTTATAAATTGCCTACATGCTATTGCTTCAATACATTTAGTGTAGTAATTAGAAGCGGTTAGAATGTACTTGTGGCCTATAGAGGATAGTGAGCTTACTAGACCAATGAAGTTGAGTCCCCACTGAGCAAAAGGCCTTACCTTTGTGACTAGTTGCAACGTGACAACAACATTTCTTTCCCTTATGGTGGTTGTCTGACATATATGATAGGTCCTAACGTGGTTGTGCACATCTTTGAACAACATTGTTCAATAGTACCTAGCTTGTAGAATCTAATGAGTTGTTGAAGGACCAGATCCATGGCCAGTACCAAACTTTTCATGAAACTACTTCAGCATTTCAGTTGCTTCTTTTCCAAGGCACCTGAGATAGATCCCTTCATGGTTTCTTTTGTATAATATGGATCCTTGTAACATGTAGCTAATTCTTTTCAATCTCAAAGCACGTTTTTGTACTCCTTGTAGCTGTGATGGACATTTATTGTTTAGTAGATAGTAGATAATGTCATCATACTACTCTCCTAGGGAAACATCCTCCAAGTGATACTGTTGAACTGTGAGCTCAGATTCAATTTCTACTATTGTACAAGTGAGGGGTTTGTTGGAAAAACAAAGATAAACAACTGAGAGGGGGGGGGTAAATTAGTTGTTAAAAAATTAAACTTATTCAACCTTAAAGAACCTTTAATCTCGGATCTGATAATTAACGGTGAAAGCATAAATTGACAACACATCAGAGACACATAAACACCAATACTTTTATACATGAAAACCCTGTTAGGGGAAAAACAATAGTGGATGTTAGTCCACAAGATTATACCTTGTTAAAAGTATAATGAAATAAATGAATAAGGAATGCACATAAATTCAGGCACACTGCCTAGAGCTCACTACTCAAAGGGAGGGCTCACTACCTTACATAAGAAAATCAGATTAAATCCATTTGATGAGGTTGAATTGAAGAATTAGCTTCTACAAAAGCTTGATGATAGTTTCGGTTAGGAAAAAAAACACTTCTTCACACTTTGCTCAATCTTCTTCACACTCTTCTCTGTATTCAAATGATCTAATCTTTATTCACACATTTCACATACACACTTGCACTTTCTCACACTCTGTATTTCTTCAAAATGAAGAAACAATCGTTCTTATATATCTGCTACATGAATTTACATCAATAACTCTATCGGCTGCAAATAAAGAATAAATTACAACTATCAGCCTCAATACATGAACAAATCTCAATGCGCACTAACCTAAGTTGGTCACAACATAGTGAGGACCTAAATCAACATCCTCAAATATGCCAAAAAATAAAATATTAATCCATAAGGATTTGCAACATGCTACCACCATCATGTCATCCAAAAACATGAAACCCTCGAATGCATAAAGAAAAATCTCCAATCATGAACACACCAATCAATGAGGACATACCACACTAATAGAGAACAATCTAAAAACATCCCTAAACATCTCAGGAATATACACAACAACTCAATTCATCAGAATTGCAATATCATCTTTCATAAACACTTGCTACAGTAATTGAATAAATGTAGGAACACATAACTTCATATCTTTCTCAATTCTTGATGCACACCTCTGAAACTTTTAGACAACATACTAGATAAGCTCAGAAAATAAACTTTAATGCATGCCTTTTGATGATAAATGTACCAAAATTTCCATCACTCTGACCTTCTCAGCTTCACACACTACCTCCAATATATTTATTAAAATTTTCTCAATATCCTCGACATATATAGCCTTCATAATAACCAATGCTAATAGTGTTGACATCAATGACAACCACATATCAGCAACACAACCACAACATCCAAAAATCTCACCCTTTGGTATTGATGGCAACACATGATGTGAAAAATACCATCAGCACAACTAGCTCTTTACACAATACTCTTCTCCTCCTTACACTTATTCTCTTTACACTTCAAGGTTTTTCACATTACACTTCTCCCCCTTTGACATCAATGGAAAAGGTACACATGCTCTGAACCACATATCTTCTAAATCATTTGACTACTCCCCCTAAGTAGTAGCCACCACAACATCAATCTGAAATAAGATTTGACTATAAGTCCACGGATTGATGCAAATACTTGCATCTTAGCTCATATTAGGAGGGGGAATCACCCCTAACTTTCCTATGAGATACTAAAAATCATCCTTAGGCAATATTTTAGTAAAGATATCTACAGTTTGTTCCTTTGTAAGCACATATTCCAATCTGACCTCTTTGTCACTCACCTTGTCTCTCAAAAAGTGATACTTGATAGATATATATTTTTTCTTTGAGTGTAGCACCAGATTGTTAGAAATGTTTATGGCACTTGAATTGTCACAAAATATGGCAATAGGATCATCATACTCAACTCTAACATCTCTTGGCATTTGTTTCATCCACAACACTTGGGTACAATTTTTTGCAACAACAATGTATTATGCCTTAGCAGTAGATAAGGAAATGGAGTTTTTCTTTTTACTTAGCCAAGATACCAACTTCTTCCCTAAGAAGAATGCACCACCACTTGTGCTTTTCCTATCATCCACATCTCTTGCCCATTCTTCATCTATAAAGGAATTCAGAGTAAGATAATTATCCTTAGGATACCAAATACCAAAATCAACTATTCCTTTTAGGTATCTAAAAATCCTCTTTATTACAGTCACATGTGATTCATTTGGACCAGCTTGATATCTAGAAACCATGCACACAACATTCATGATGTTTGTTCTGGTATGAGTCAAATATTGTATTCCACCAATCATTGATCTATGCCTTGTTTGATTAGCCTTAGGGGAATCATCACTATGAGTTAGTCTGTATCCAATTATGATAGGTGTACCAACTGGATTTGAGTCTTCCATGCCAAAATTTTTTAGTAGCTCTCTTACATATTTGGACTAATAAATAAAGATTCCATCATCTAACTGAGTAGTTTGCAATCCTAAAAAGAATTTTAGTTCTCCTATCATTGACATTTCAAATTCACTTTTCATTTCATCAACAAATTTCATGCATAAGTCATCATCACCTTCAAAAATAATATCATCAACAAAGACTTCAATTAACAATTGTTTATCCTAATCTAGATTGAAATACATATTACTATCAGCAGTACCTTTATTGAATCCAAGCTTCAACAAGTATTTATCCAATCTAGCATACTAGGCTCTAGGTGCTTGCTTGAGTCCATATAGAGCTTTCTTCAACCGATAAACCATATATTTTTCATTAGTTAGTTGAAATCCATCTAGTTGTTCAACATATACTTCTTCTTCAAATTCACCATTCAAAAATACTAGCTTCACATCCATTTGATAGACTTTGTAATTCTTGAAAGTAGCATAAGCAAGAAATAACCTTACAACTTCAATGCTAGCAACAAGGGAAAAGGTTTCTTCAAAATCAATACCTTCCATCTATGAATATTCTTTGCATACCAGTCTTACTTTATTCCTAATCATTTCACCTTGTTCATTCAGCTTATTCTGAAAGACCCATTTGTTTCCAATCACATTTTTGTCTTGAGGTCTAGGAACAAGAATCCATGTATCATTTTTCTCCATCTGCATCAGTTCTTCCTTCATTTCTTCCATCCAGTATTCATCTTTACATGCCTCATTAACATTGCTAGGCTTAGTCTTGGATATCAAAAAATATTCTTATGCAATTCTTCTTCTAGTCTGTACACCTTTGTTCTTGTCTCCTATGATTTGACTTTCAGAATTACTTCGCTTTACATACCTTGTAATTTTGGGTTATTCTTTCTTCTAAATTTCCATTGTCTTCTTCTTCATGATTTTCTTGATTCACCAAAACAATTTGAGCTTGATTTTGTGTCTGGACATTCTTTCCATTCTCAGTATTATCTTGTTGGTCATTTGAATCATATCCACAATACTTGGATGATCTAATAGTGACTTCATCAACTCTGACATTTTTCACTTTCACGTATTTTATTTAGTATTTTTTTGTAACATCGGTAGGATTTGCTCTTAGTAGAGTAACCCAAAAATATTCCTTCATCACTTCTAGCTTAAAACTTTCCAATATCTTCAGCTCTCTTAATATAACATCTACTTTCAAATATTTTGAAATATTTAATAGTAGGCTTATAACAAAACCATAGTTCAAAAGGAGTCTTACCAAAATTACCATTCAAATTCACCTGGTTGATACTATACACAACAGTGCTTACAACTTCTCTCCAATAGAAATGAGGAACATTACCTTCCAACATCATAGTTCTGGCAACAGCTAAGATTGTTTTGTTCTTTCTCTCAATAACTTTGTTCTATTGTGGGGTCCAAGGAGTAGATAATTCTCTTTGAATTCCATTCTATTAACAAAATGAATTGAACTCTTAGGAAGTGAATTCACCACCTCTGTTTGATCTCAAACATTTGATCCTCAAATCTATCTCATTCTTTGCCAAAGCTTTGAAGATTTTGAATTTCTCTAATGCCTCATGTTTTTCTCTTAAGAAAGCAACCCACACCATTCTAGAATAATCATCAATAAGCAACATAAAGTACCTTTCTCCTTGTAGACCTTTGATTTTGGATGGACCATAGAGATTAGTATGTACCAAATCTAGTACTCCATTGGAATGATGTTGTTTGCTTTGAAATGAAATTCTTGTATGTTTTCCCATCTAACATTCCTAGCATATAGTGTTAGCGGGCTTCACTTAGGTAGATCTTTGACTACTTGTGTGGAGCTTATTCTGATAATGTTATCAAAATTCACATGACACAACCTTCTATGCCATAACTAGATTACATCAACTTGAGCAATAAAACAACTTTCACTAGAATAATTTAAATGAAAGATAATACCTCTTTTCTTTGTACCTGAAGCAATCATATTTCTAGAACTTCTCAGTATCCTGCACTTACCATCTTTGAATTGAAGATTGTAACCTTTTTCAACCATATGTCCACACTCAACAAGTTATGCTTCAATCCTTCAACATAAAGAACATCATCAGTATTACATTTACCACCAAGAGAAATAGTGCCTCTACCACAAATCACACCAGATTTGTTATCTTCAAATCTTACAACACCACCATCATATTTTCCAAGCTTAAAAATTTCTCTTGTCACTAGTCATATCATATTTCATTGTCAATCACCCACTCATCCTTCTCATCAATTTTGGTTGCAAGATCTTTCTCAATATTCTGATTACTAGCTGATTCAGTGGACACCGGACTATTTTCCTTAATAGCAATGAATACCCATTCATCTTCATTTATAGTTTCTTTATCAAATTCATCATCAATAACACCTTCAGAATAATAGCATTTCTTTTGAAATCTAGTCTTATCAGGTTTATACTTAGAAACTCTTTCAAGACACCTAAATGCAAAATGACCTATCTTACTGCAAGAGAAAAATTTAATAGGCAACTTTCCTTTGTACTTACCTTGTCCTTTGGATTCTCTTTTCACAATCAGTGCTTCCAGTTCTTCTAAATCTCTTTCTTCATATTCATACTTGAATGTCTTCTTAGAGCTTTCTCCCAGATCATATCTTTGTTGGCTTTTTCTAGATACAGTAGCTTTGAATGCAGACTCTGTCTTAGGAGAGGATTCACCAGATTCACTCAACTCAAAGGTAGCAAGTTTTCCAATCAGCATATCTCTTGTCACATTTGTTACTATCCTAGGTTCTTCAATAGCATGAGCTTTTGTTTTGTACGAAGTAGGCATAGATTTTAGTGTAGACACTAAAAATTGGTCTAGGCCTACGAGTACCATTTTTGACATAGTTTCTAAATAACCATGGTCACAATTAAATAATGATAATTATTTAATTACTTTCTAAACACATTTGTCTTCTATTAATTAAATAACTTTAATTATTTAATTAATTCATTAGGACCTTTAGTCAACTTCAATTAATTAAATAAATCTTATTTATTTAATTATGTCACTAATTAATTAATTCTCTGTTTGAATTAAATAATTTATTATTTAATTATTCAATTAACCTTTTCAACAGTCAATTAAATAAATAATTATTTATTTAATTAAATCCTTAAAATTCGAATGTTGAATTAAATAAACATTTAATTCATAAAAATAGTTATTCTTGTCACAATCTTCTATCGTCTAGTTATCTAATTATTCACTCATCATCTAACTCGAGATCTATTTGAATCAATTAGTTGTCTCCTGATTCGATATCTGATCGTCTCTGTGAAGAGACTCTCTGTCATAACCAGTCATTCATCTCTAGTTAAGACTCTTATGCATGAACATATTTATTAATTAAATATATTTATTTAATTCATTCATTCATTTATGCATTCGAACATATCGTTGTCCAAATTCTATCTTTATCCTTTTCATTCTAACTCTTATTCTTCTAATTTTTGAATACTTTCAACTAAATATTAAATCATTTATTTAATCTTGATCTCTTATTCTTTCAATTTTCAAATAGTCTTAACACCAGATTAAATTACTATTTATTTTAATCTTTATCCTCCTGACTTTTCCAAGTCATGTTCTAATTAACACAAATATTTATTTCATGGCATTCAACAATCTCAACCGTCGATCTCTCTTTTGAATCTGAGCTGATCGTTCAAAAACCAATTTCCTATAAATTGACCTGGCTTTTGTCATTATTCCTCCTCCTGAAATTGATATACTTTTGGAAGAAACTTGAAATCTTTGATATTTTTATATAAACACATACATACAATGGCTATACTTGCACACTTATTGAAAATCTAAGGGAAATTATACTACATATGGAAAAATGGAGAAGGACAACAGAGATAATTCGAAGAAGTGGACATATATTCGGTGATAATGTTTCAATTATTTCTTTTGTTATTTTCTTTTTTCTTTGTTTTTTAATGTAGGTTAGATTAATTTTTATATGTTTTAGCTTGTTTCTTTCCAATGCTTTTCCTATGTTACACTAAGTATTTTAGCCACAATCTCATCTTCTTGCAAGATTCCACTGACACATCTAATGCCCATCACCAGTTCATTTACCTTCTGCATGAAAGAGAAAATGTTTTCATCTTCACTCATATTCATGTTCTCCCACTTTCCTTTCAAAATTTGTATCTTAGCAACTTTCACTAGTGCATCTCCCTCATACAATGTTTCCAAATTTTTCCAGATCTCATGTGTAGTCTTCAAACCTATCACATTTGTCATCTATGAATCTATAAAAGCACTTAGCAATGATTCTATAGCCCTAGTATTAGTTTTTGCTTCTTTGATCCTGTCAATAGTAGAGGGACCATTTTGAGGAATAGTATATGCATTCTTTGTCATCTTCTAGAAAGCCTCACAAATGCACTTCAAATGACACTCCATTTTGACTTTCCACAGAGAGTAGTTTGTACCATCGAATCTAGGACTATCCTTCTTGTATGATGCCATCTCAAATCACCTCAAGTTGTTAAGATTCTTCAAAGGAACTAGCTATGATAACAATTGTTGGCAAAACAAGGATAGACAATTGAGAGGGAGGTGAATCAGTTGTTACAAAAACTAAACTTATTCAACCTTAAACAACCTTTAATCTCAGATCTGATAATTAACAATGAAATTATAAATCAGCAACACATTAGAGACACATGAGCACGGATATTTTTATATGTGGAAACCCTGTTAGAGGAAAAACCATGGTGGATGCTAGTCCACAAGATTATAACCTATCAGAAGTATAATGAAAGAAATTAATAGGGAATGCACATGCATTCAGGAACACTGCCTAGAGCTCACTACTCAAAGGGAAGGCTCACTGCCTTACCTAAAAAAATTAGATTAATTCCATTTGATGAGGTTGAACTAAAGAATTACCTTCTACAAAAGCTTGATGGCAATTCTGGTTAGGCACAAAAACACTTCTTCACACTCTTATTTGTATTCAGATGATCTGATCTTTATTCGCACATTTTGCATACACACTTTCAGTTTCTCACACTCTGCATTTCTTCAAAATGAAGAAACAATCGTTCTTATATATCCACTACATTAATTTACATCAACTCTATCGGCCACAAATAAAGAATAAATTACAACTGTTGGCCTCAATACATGAACTAATCTAAATACACACCAACATAAGTCAGTCACAACATAGTGAGGACCTAAATCAACATCCTCCAATATGCAAAACAATAAAATATTAATCGATAAGGATCTGCAACATGCTACCACCATCATGTCGGCCAAGAACATGAAACCCTCAAACACACAAAGAAAAATCTTAGATGACAAACACACCAATCAAAAATGATGTACCACACTGATAGAGAACAATATAGAAACATCATTGAACATCTCAAGAACATACGCAACAACTCAATTCATCAAAAATGCAATCTCATCTTCTAGAAACACTTTCTACAATAACTAAATAACTGTAGGAACACATAACTTCATATATCTCTCAATTCTTGATGTGCACCTCTGAAACTTTCAAACAACATACTAGATAAGCTCATAAACAAACCCTTTAATGTGCACCTTCCAACCATCAATGAACAAAAATTTCCATCAATCTGACCTTCTTAGCTTCACAGACTACCTGCAATATATTTATTACAATTTTCTCAATATCCTTGACATATACAACCTTCAGAATAACCAATGCTAATAGTGTTGACATCAATGACAACCACATATCAGCAACACAACCACAACATCCAAAAAGCTTATCCTCAAAATAGCTTCATGGGATCGATCTCCATGTCATATTCTTGTAGCAGTGTGACCCATTTTGATCTTATTTCTCTTAACTCATTCTACATTAATATGGTCTTGACTGTGGGATCCAAGACAATTAAAAACACATTATTTAATAGAATATAGTACCAAAACTTCTTAACTCCTCTAACCAAAGAATATGGTTAATTTTCAATGTTGTGGTATCATAGTTTGGCATCTTTCAGTGGAGCAGTCATGCATGCAATAGGGTTCTCATTCCCTTCGTCATCCTTCTAGGTTAACATGTTGGCGCATGAATGATCTAAAGAAAATGAATAGATATATAATGGATTTAGGTAATCTGGACTGACCAACACTGGGGCATCAACAATAGCCTACTTAATTTCTTCAAAAGCTTTCTTAGCTTTAGGTGTCCACTCCACCTTAGCATCCTGCTTGAGCATAGTTTTTAGCAGCTTGACTATCTCAACAAATCCCATGATGAACTTCCTGAAAAAGTTGATCTTTTTGAAGAAATGTTTCATTTCCTTATTGCTTCCTAGGAGTTGAATCTTCATTTCCCATTTTTTGTGCCTATAGAACACACCTGATTTGATTGATGAAACCCATGATGCATCTGCTTTGTTAAATGACACATCTGACTCGTAAGATTCTCAAATTTAAATTCTAATTTTCATTTTTTCTTTTCATTTTATTTTGGCTAATTTTTGGTTTTTAACATGTGTTTTGGGAGGATAACATCATGTTTGCAAGATGTAGCATAGAAGAAATCAATTCAAAACTATTTTTCTACAGGACGACTGACAAAGACAAAGAATTTAAAAACTACTAATTTATGGTTCTGCAGAACCTTTAACAAAGACAGATGAATAAACTACTAACAATTTGCATGAAAAACCGATTGTCAAAGAATTTTTTTTTTAAAACAGACTGTTTGGTAGATTAGATAACTTTTCATTTGGGCTTAAAATTAACCAATGTCTTTCATTTCGGGACATGTTTATATTAGAACCTTGATTCGGTATATCAAAGTATCCTCGCCCCTTGCACATTCATGTGATCTTGGGTGTAAGAGAACCGGTTAGTGACACTAAAAATTGGGCCTATGTTGGTGGTTAAGAGTAACCAACGAGACTCAAACTGGTGATGAGATTTTTTTCCAAGCTACTCCAAACTGGTATAGAAATTCTAATGTTGAGGAAACTCTACATTAGAAGAGCTCCTACAGACCATCTATTGATTCCCCAATACCCTTGTGGTGCGTTGAAACCTGCAGAGCATAACCTTTGCACATTGGGATGATATTTCCTCTCGCGTGGCCTTCTGAATGGGTGTCCATACTAAAAACCCAATTTGTTGTAGTTTAAGCCAAAATCCTTCTATTTACTAGTGCAGTAGGCCAGACCTATGAAGCCATCTTACATTTTTATGGTTCATTGTAGAGATGACAAGAATGCCATGGGAGTTTCCTGGGTATTGTAGCTTGGCTGCCCCAAGAAGTGTGTATCGTGGAGGGGAGCCAGTGGGGTCAAGCTACTAGTCATCCTCCTTGAATATACATAGCTAGGGAAACCTAAGTAAGAACTTAGTAAATATTGTCACTGCCAGCTTTAGGAATTATACATGTTTTCTAGTTTTTAACATTATCATACACATCAAAACTAAAACATGATGTTTTTTTTGTTTGTCTTAAATTTCCAAACTTTGATTACAAAACTGAGTCATTCAAAAAACCTGTCAACAGAAAAATTGCAACTAAAAACTGAGTCACAACTATTAAATAGAAACCCACATATTTAATTGTGAGTCACAACTGTTAAATGGAAAACCACGTGTGTCTATCAAAAAAGTTAGCCTTCACAAGGATTAGATTATGAGTCACAGCTGAAGTGTAAGTCGCATCCGCCATTAGAGTCACATCTGTCAAAAGTTAAACTGCATTTGTCTATGTAAGTCACAATTGCCTGTCAACAACTGAGACTAAATTTCATCAGTTAACCACATTTGCAAACTGAAATACATCTATCAATTTTAGAAATGCATCTGCAAAGTGAACCACAATTGACCATCAACAAAAATCAAAAAATTGCAATCATAGTCTAAAAACCACTGTCATTTTCACCTCTGTTTCTTATGGTCAACCTTGGATAGAAACTAGAAAATTTCTCAAAAACCTTGCATTGTTTAGGTGTCATCTAAGTTTTAGAGATAACCATCTTAGTTGCAAAAATTAATTACCTTATAGGAATTTGCATATCTTAGAATAGGGAAACTTTCTACATTATTGGATAATTTCATCCTTCGATTGTCATTATCATTGAACCTAGTCACTTTTGTCTTACTAGTGAATCCTTCCAGCTCATCAGTCTAGTTTGGAAATTCACCTTATCAATTTGTCCTTGTCCTACATCAGATTCCTTGATAAGGTTAAGTCGTAGCTTTGGATTATTCCATAGGTGGTAGGTAATATCTCTTAGAATCATTTACTGTCATAGTCTTCTCAAAATTTTGCATATTGTCATCCCAACTTATGTCATCCTAGATATTTTATTTTAGAGATCCATAATTTTAGTGACATTATTTATATTCATAAAATACCAAAAACATAGACTAGATCATATCATTTTAGGCATAGTTTGCATTGCCTCATCTTGAGAAAAATTTTCATGGTCGAAACAAGGTCTAGAAAGAAACAAAGAGAAATGGTAGACTCACAGGACTTCATCAATCCTTTCGGAAACCAACCATTAGGGACAGAAAGACCACACAAAACTTTTCTTGAAAACCATGTCACTAGAGACACACATTGAAAAATTTATTTTGAAGACATAGACATTGTTGTTCAAGATCCTGAATTTGCATCCTTCATGGATAAGTATTTGGCAAATGATCCTCAACGATATCTGAAAAAGTTGATAGTAGAAGGTTCCACACTACCACCACGATTTGACGAACACACCTTGAAAACATCTACTCAACCAGTGCAAATAGTGACATCAAGTGTTTCCATCCCTCAAATTACTGTAGCAATACCAACATGCATACCTACTCAAACATCCTCAATTATAAACATGAACCCATTCAACATAACACAATGTTTAAAATTTACTACGGGAGCATCTTCATCAAACCCCTTTGGCACAAACACTAGAAAAAAAAGACCCAAAGTTGGTACAAACACAACACAATCTATGCCCCATATCAGCACCAGTACTACCATTCCACACATAGGGGCTACACAAACAAGACATATTCCTATACAAAATAAGAACATTCAGATATGACATATTCCTATACCAAATCAGAACATTCAGACAAGACATATTCCTACACCAAATAAGAAAATTCAAATAGGATATATACCCTCACCAAATCACAACCCATCATAGAATATTGCATTTTAGAACACTTACATCAATCCAAACAACACAACCAACATACAAGTAGATGTTCTCCAAAACCAAATGCAAGCTCTCCAACAACAAATGGACACTATGTCAATGTCAGGCAAATGAACTATCTCAATGCAAGACTTATGTCCATGTCCTTTTGACAAAGTGCTATACATGACACCCTTCCCACATGGATACATTATAATGAATTTACGTAAGTACAATGGGAAGAGGAATCCTCTAGAACACATCAGAGAATTTTCCACAACATGCATGGACATCTTGTATGATCCCACATACCTTATGAGACTCTTTTCCGTGAACCCTTGTTGGGATAACATTGGAATGCTTCTCTAAACTTCTATATGGCATAAGATCATGGGGTGAATTAGTTCAGAATTTTTTTTAACACTTTTCCTTCAACATAGACAATGAAATCATGATAGCTACCTTATGTCATACCACACAAGAAGATGGAGAAAAATTCACCACCTTTTTCTAGAGATACAGGAGTTTAGCTAGTCCTTGTCTTGTTGAGATACCAGTGAAACAAAAAGTCATGATATTCCTTGAAAATCTCCACCCAAAAATAAGAAGTGACTTATGAGTACATTGTTGTACCTCTTTTATGGACTTGGTGCAAAAAGGAATAATACTTGAGAAATCCCTCATTGACAAAGGGGAAATAAAGACACCAGGTAGGAATCTAGTTGTTCAGTACCAAAACCCTCCCAATGATAGAAACAAAAATGTAACAAAAGACAGTATTATTGATGCTAATACCCTACATACATGACCTGTCATCACACTTAGAGGTTACAACCCCTATCATGACATGCTTAGTGATGTTAATCAAACCACCAATTTTGTCCAAAATTTGAAACAACAACGACCAAAGAGGAGATTTCCTAAACGTGATTTTACTCATTTGGGGGAACCAATTGAGATAGTTGTCAAAGAACTGATTAAACATAACCTCATAAAACCTCTGGAACCAAAATAGTATGATCTAGGACAATTTAAACCCTCATGGTGGGATGATAACACCTATTGTGAGTACCATCAAACAAAGGGAAATAACCTACAACAATGCCAACAACTGAACAAACATTATACAAGATTTTTTTGAAGACAAAACCATAGAAATCAATGGGAAAAAACATACCAAAAACAATGATCACAAGGTCTTCACAGATCCATTACATGACCATGGGAAAGGAAAGGCCTTCAGTTCAGGAACTAAGAATAATACCTCAACCAATTATAACAATGCTAAGTAAGATTATAAACCAGGTACCATCATCAATCATATCCGAGCTGCTAATGAAAATATCCATACCATTAACATAAAGAAGCATCCTGAATGTGTTGTCAATACATGCATAACTAAGATAACCCTTCTAGCTCCTTCATAGTAACCACAAACACAGTCTTCCAAGCTTAAGTACAATTTTCTTGACCAGTTGGGGAAGACCCCAACACATATATCTATAACAGTAGATTAAAATAGATGATCTTTGAATATGATGAGATGGATAATCTACAACTAGAATAACAATGTTAATAATAATCTAAAATAAAACAACAAAGAATGAGGAAATAAACTAAACAAACTAAATAATTTAATGGAAAGTTGTCACCGAATATGCATTCACCCCTTCGAATTATCTTGATTGTTCTTCTCCATTTTTCCTTTTCAATATTCTTGCCCTTAGATTTCTATGTTTGAATGCAAGTATAACTTCGTCGAGTGTTTGAGAAAAATATCGAAGATAAGTCTCTTCTCAAAAGTGTATGATTTTGGAAGGAGGAATAATGATTATGACAGGTCATTTTATAGATTTTAGGGTTTTGAATGATCGGCTCAGATTGAAAGAGAGATCGATGGATGAGATTGATGAATTCCATGTGATATAAGTTCTGTATCAAATAGAATGTGAGTTAGAACATGAGTTTAGGAAAGACTGAAGATAGAGACTAAGTTAGAATGTGAGTTAGAACATGAGTTCAGGATCTTAATCTCAAAAAATAGAAGAAATAGACTTTGTATGCAAAAGACAAAGTTAGAACTCGAAGAATAATGCATTTGAATGCAAACAGGAGTTAGAACTAGTTAATCGACTAGTTGTGACGGCGAGTCTTCTCGCAGAGATAAACACGTCTTGAATCCAGAGATAACTGGAGAACTAAAAATAGATCTCGAGTCAGAAGGTAAGTGAATGACTTAGATAACTGACTGACAGAAGAATGTGACATAAATAATTAAATATGAATTAAATATTAATTTAATTCAACATTCGAAAATAAGAGACTTTAATTAAATAAATAAAGTAATTTATTTAATTTGACTGTTTGAAAAAGATAATATAAATAATTAAATAATAAATATTTAATTATAGATATGGGTTAAATGAATAATTAAATAAAGATATTTAATTATAGTTGGAAAAGTATGATAAAGGGGTAATTAAATAATAAATCATTTAATTGATAGATAAAGGGGGAAGAATTAATTAGTTCGCAACATAATTAAATAAATATGATTTATTTAATTAATCAGGTTGAATAAAGGTTATTTATGAATTAATGAATTAATTAAAAAAGGGGTATTTAATTAATAGAGGAAATATGTGTTAGAAAGGTTAATTAAATAGTTAACATGATTTAATCACGACCACAGACTATAGAAAATTATGCTGAATGTGTACTCGCAGGCCTAGACCAATTTTTGGTATCTACAATTTGCCCCTCTTTGATACAATGTTGGTACACCGTTGTGTCAAAATAAATATGCCCCGATCATGCCCCAGCATGAAACAAGTTAAGGTATGCCCCATTGGGAAAATTGACAACTTTTTGAAAGTATCAAAAAAATTAGGAAATATTCTCGATAAGTCAATTTGATAGTCAGAAATGCTATGGAGATGATATAATTGAATTTGGAGTTGATACGGATGAATACGGGCCATTTGAAGTTGAAAGGTTTAGCGGCCAATAGACTAGGTCAAAAGAAATGCCATTTCAAACCCTACCTATAAATAGGAATTAGGTCTAAACCTAATTCATTTGCACCTGGAGGAGTTAGAAAAAGAGGATATTTTCTCTGAGTAGCTGATGAAAAGGTCACCCATTCCATATGCTGCGCATCGAGGTTACCGGATCCATACGTTCAAGAGGCCAGCCGACGCAGGACCACCGGTATCTACCTGAAAATGAACTTTTCAAAGTTAATTTTGCATGTAGTTTTAGATGTTTGAAAATTAATAAGCAAATGCGAAGCATCGTAAATGATGCATATGCCATCGTACTCGCCGCATTTTGACTACAAAACGACGCATGTGTGAAAACACGCTTAGGCTAGGTGAAGCATTTTAGGAATTAAACGCATTTGAAATATAATGCACTGCATGTGCAGGTATGCAACACATATGCATTAGGAATAGACGCATGTGGGGTTATGAACTGCATATGCATTCATGAAACACATATGTTGTAGGTAGGTAGGCTGATGAAACTGCACCGCATTTGTGAAAAATGCACCGCATGTAGTTTAGTGAACCACATGTGTAGTAGGTTGAAAAATGGGTGTGCAAAATATGCAATGCATATGTAATATGCACCGCATCTGAGGCTTTATGCAATGCATTTGCAAAAATGCACTGCATTTTTTAAAGTGAGCTGCATTTGACTGGTAAAGTTTTTGAAAAAATATCTCTAAGAAAACTTGAAAATTCTTGATATCATGGTTTAAATGTAGGTGGTTCTAGATCCAATATATACGTGGGAGTCATTACCAGATACATTTGATTTGAGAGATCGGTTGATGAGTGCAGAGATTCGGCTTCTATGGAGACTGGGTCTACACCACTATTTGTCGATGCCCACTATTCGATCAAACAAGGGTATGTTGACAACATTATACGAGCGATGGACTTTAGAGACATCATCATTTCATTTACCGACTGGGGAGGCCACTATCACATTAGAGGATGTGTACAAGATTTTGAGACTTCCTATTAGAGGAGAGCAGTTCGTGTATGATACCCAGCAAGGATTGACTAAGTTGGAGAGGTTCTGCCAGGTTGATGATATCAATAGGCTCGACATCAAGCACTATGAGATTAGATGGCCAGTGTTAGTAGACATATATGATTGGATTGACTGTATTTTATGTGCATTGATTGGGGGGATAGATTTTCTAGATAGATGAGGTCATGGATTTCTAGTGGGATGGGGTGCTATGTTGGTCAGCATGTTAGAGAGTGAGACGAGGTATGCATGGGGTCCATGTCTGCTTGGGATGTTATACTTTCATCTACATGACATTGCCTATAGAGATGCACCATCATTGAGTTGTGGGACTACACTACTGATGGTATGGGGTTGGGAGAGGATAGCTATTTTTCATCCGCTAGTTACAGTAGAGAGACCAAAGAGATACCCTTATGTGTTCTGATATATAGGACACATTACTTAGACACATGTTGGAGACACAGGATATTGGCAACATGCATTGTATATTCTTGATCAGTTTACATGGAGACCTTACATGGATTGTGAGGAGTGGGTGGATGAGGAGGTACATTTGGTATTCTGCAGACAGACACAGTATCTCATTGGGAGGACTATTTCTAGTGTACACATCATTGAGTGACACTTCCCAAATAGAGTGCTGAGACAGTTTGGCGAGGTACAGGATGAGCCTTGGAGTAGAGCATAGTTTGCTCATTCATCAAGAGAGGTTCCGTATTGGGGACCTATGATACCAATAGCTACTATTGAGGTAGAGATATAGGCATTATAGGTAGTACAGTGGGGGTGGAGAGATGGATTAGCAAACCTAGGGACTACAGCTGTGTATGACACATGGTGGGTACAGCATCGACCTATTCCTTACATGGATCCAGATCAGCCAACACCTATTGAGAGACAAGAGACATGACCTAGAGGAGAGAAGAGAGGTGGAGGTGCTAGAGTAGGGAGAGTTGGTGGGAGAGACGGTGATGGTAGAGGTGGCAGGCGAGGGTGGAGAGGATAGAGAGGGGGTTGGGCAGGTGCACTATCACCTATCCGTGAGGTAGTTGTAGAGGATGTACCAATGTTGGACATTGGAGGGGGAGTGGATGTGCAGGCTGGGGGTGAGCATGCTACAGAGGAGGTATTGGTTGAGGAGCATGCAGAGGTGGATGTTGGAGTAGAGGATGTGGTAGAGGATTTAGATGTAGATATGGCTATAGACCCTCTCGGTGTTTTGGTAGGATACAGAGATGATGATGTGGAGGATGATGATGAGGATGATGTTGAGGATGCACTGATAGAGGAGCAAGAGAGAGAGCTCTAAGATCGGATTGTGGAGGGGAGATGGGAGGATGATGCTCCTAGGGATGGTGATAGGGAGGCTTTGGAGGAGAGAATCAAACTTATGATAGAAGAGTTTGACACTATGAGGCTAGAGAGAGACAATGCCTACACAGAGAGGGACAGTGCATATGTAGAGAGGGATAGTGCTCATTCAAAGAGGGATAGTGAACTTATGGAGAGAGATCAGGTGATAGCTTAGAGACATGAGATAGAGCATCAGTTAGGCAATTTTTCACAAGCCTGAGGATCAAAATCGAATATCATCTCTAATGCTACCATTCCTTTAGGAATGTTGTTGGATTTCAAGTTCATTATGCATTTTGCATCATAATCTTTTGGATCCCAATCTCCCTGATCTCGATCAGATTCATTAATGATCTAGACTATAAATACATTTGAACTTGCAAGGAAAGAAAGAATATGATGGTCATCATCAAAAACATGGAAATTTTGGATGTTATTAGGGATAGAAAGAATGGAGATTAATTCCATAGATAATATTTTTAGTTTGGAATCCTGCATGGGCTCCAAAGTACTATAGCAATAGCTAGTGCATCCGTGATCTAGTTATTTTCTCTAGGAATTAATTTGATTCCAAAATCATCAAAATCTTCTCTTAGATTCCATATCTTGTTTCTGTATGCAACCAATCTCTTCTTATGGCATGTATATTGACTACGAAATTTCTTAATAATTACCTCAAAATCTCCCATGACTGTGAGAGTTGTAATTTTCTTCTAGTGCACAAACATCAATCCCCTAGAAAGTGCTTCATATTCTGCAATGTTGTTAGTGTAGCCAAACAACAACTTGTAAGAAGAAAAATAGGTTTTCCCTTTCGGTTTTGTTAGTTCAAATCTAGCTCCACTCCCCGTTTTAGACTTGGAACCATCAAATTTAAGGGTCCAAAGTTGGTCTAGGGCTGGGATATCCTTCTTCAGGTGAGTCATGGGTGTTTTCTCACGAGAAATAAGTGGTATTTCATACTAGTTCAATACATCAGGATTGGGAGACTGTTGTAAATGGTGTTCATTAGGTACTTCACTCAAATTTAAAACTTGTGTGGGAACTATTTCTTGCACCTCACCTTGATCAACATTTCTATGGTCGGTTATCTTTCTGAGCAACCCCTTGAGAATTGGAAGGTTAGTAGGGGCAGGTGTATCAAACAACTTGTGAGATTCCTTACTATTATTTCATAAATTAGAAAATAAGACCTGAGTCTATCCCGTTTGGGGAGTGACTTCATCTTGGGTATTATTAGTCCTTGTTGGAATAATTCCATCTCTAGCCTCAAATGGGAACTAATTTGGAGATGTTTTGGGGTGGTGTTCACAAGTCTCTCCTAACTAAAATAAGTGGTTGAGAATATCTACATAGAGTTGGAATGTCAACTTAGAATGGCTCTGGTAATGGACCCTACACCATTTTTGGAGTTAAAAACTCGATAAATCAACCTCATCTCCTAAAACCAACCTATCTTGTTGTAATTTTCTGATTAAAACTTGATGGTTGATAGTGGTGATAGGATCACCGTGTTCCAAAGGCTGTGAGTAGTATGGATTAAACATTGAGAAGGTCAAAATTTCTTCTTCTCTCCTATACACCCCTATCTTAGTTTCAAAATAAGCTACTTCATTAGGATAGTCATACTCAATGATCATATACTTTAGATGTGGTTTCCATTCGATCCTATATAAGTTGTTACCCCTTTCCATGGGCGCCACATATGTGAGAAATACAAGGAGAGATAACCTCCAATACTTTTCATCAAGTATCAACTGAGCAACATGCCATATGTTCCAAGGATATAAACTACCTAAATATCCATATATGTTTGGATCTGTGGGTCTGATCCAATCTGCACATGTACATTCTTTAGTTATCCAATGACATTAACCTCAATTTTATCTAATTGTATCACTCTCTTGTGAGTCTGAACCATACTTAAACCCAATATTGTACAAATAGAGAAGAGCATGACATTACCTGAGGCTCTCGAATCTAAAAGAAAGTTGTGTAGATTCTTTTCAAAAATTCACAGGATCAACAGAAATGGGGATTCCCTGTCTTAGCTTTGTACAAGGTTGAATTCATATCAATGGTTGGATTCACCTTATTCTTTCCTTTTGACCTATATGCCTCCTCCAAATATTTTAGTACAATATTGCATTGGGCAAGGCACCACTTTAGAATGTCAAAAACTGATAGAGAGGTCCTTTGTTTCTACATTTCTGAAATGAAATCGAGCTCTATGTCATTATTCATCTGAAGCTTAGGAACAAAAGTAGAGTTACCTTTGTTTTGCAATTCAGATGGGCCTTTCGGCAGATGTGGATTATTGTCAGAATTCTAGTTCAGGGGAACCATAGTGTTGGGAGGGGTGGATGTGGTAAATGGCCCATTGTTCTGATTCTTCAGGAAATGGCCTCCCTTGGTTTGAAAATCCTGAGCAATGTAGGTATCTTCCCCTAGTTCATCCTCTCCCTCCATGATAAATTGGTATCATTCATCAATGGTTTCAAAATTCATGGTTGTACCAACTGACCCGCTACCTTTGTTAGGATTTCCTTGCAGTGATTGGGAGTCAACTTGTGCTATTTTGACAACCTTTTCCATCTTAGGTCAATTAACTTTAGAATGTGAGACAATTTCATGTAGCCTACACCAATATATCATGAAATTCAAATCCGCAACATTTGCAGTGTGCAAATTATCTTCATTACATTGGTAGTTGTGGGGAACTCCCCCATTATTTGGTCTAATATTCCACTTCCTATTATTATGTCTCTGATTGTACCCCCTATTTTGATTCTGGTAATTTTGGTTGGGGAAATTTTGACCTCAAAAATTCCTTTGTTTTTGATTGGCATTTTGATTGCAATAACTGTTTTGATTGGAAAACCCTCCCTGATTCTGATAATGGAGGTTATGGTTCTTGTTTTGAGGGGGGGTTAAGTTTGAGTTGAGCCATCTCATTGGTCACCTAAGATAAAGTCTTCTTCATAGTTTCTAACTATGTTCTCAAATGAGTGGTGCATTCACCTTCTGCAAGATTTGTGGCTAGTGAGTGAGTCATAGGGTTAGGTCCCCTAGTAAGATTATGTTGATTCTAATTTTTCTAGGAGGGATCTAAAATCCCACCATTAATCATTGGTTGCGAGGATGGGGATTGTAATTCAGCTAAAGGTCCATAGGCAGAGTGGGACATCCCTTGGACTATTGAACAATGGGGTTGGATTAGACATCAGAGGATATCCTAAGAGAGGGAAAACCCCTTTGAGGTCACCTAATTATGAACTTATATACTACTACGGTTTAATAGCAAGGTGATACACCTTGGACAGTGAATCCATTTCTATCACAAGGTATGTTCTCTATAGAAATAAGCCAATCAGTGGGTCTATGGCTTTCAAGTATGATTGATTGGAAATATTCTCAGCCACTAGATAGGGATGTTGCAGCCGCCTGTACATCCTTTGGAAACAAGTATTAAATAGCTACAATGGTTCATATGGTTCCTTCCTAATTGTGGAAAATTGGTGATACAAAATAATAGGGTCTACATAAACCTAGAATTGATTAATAAAAGCGTCTTCTAAGTTTTTCCAACTCAGGATGGATCGAGTAGGTAGGTTTAGGTACCAATTGTAGGCCATGTACCCCAATGAATAGGGGAATAACCTACATACAACATGATGATGAGCTATCTGAGATCGAGTGTAGGCATATTTGAATGTTTTTATGTGATCTTCAACACTTCATGACTCCCCATGGGCATACCTATGATAGAATTTCTTGGGATTCTTATGCATTTCATGAATGGCACTAGGAATAGTTCTCAGTGGTGTAGGATTATCTAAAATGAATGCCATAGGTGGTGTTTGATTTGGCTATGCCAATTGTGGTATGGGTGGAAATCTAGGTAGAGTGGGTGGTGGTGTTAGAGTCTTATGATTTCTCGGTCTAGTAGGTGTTTAGATTTCAACTAATGGTTTTGGGTTGGTAGCAGATCTAAGAACTCTGTCAAACCTATCTAGTGAAAAAGACCCTATTCACTCCAATTTGTTTCTCAGGGCCCTCCTTCTAGCATTAGTTCTGTTAACGGCCAAATTTACACAACATGTAATAAATATTTAATCACCCTACTTATCCTGAAAAAGATAAACAATTGTTAAATCAATCGCCTTCCAAGGTACTAGATCTAAGATCACAACATTACTATTTTGTTGAGTAGTTAATGGGGCTATAATGTTCAAGGGGCCTATTGGTAGAAAAATACAAAATGGATTATAAAATAACTTAACTTTGGGGGGGTTTAAATAAATATCAAAATATTGATCAAGGCTTTGGACCAGCAAACCATGAAAACATATTTCTTTAATTGAGACATACAAATTATAACAATGAGTGCCTTCCTAATTAACCAAATTGTAGAACAATGCAATTTATGAAATAATCCATACCATTGCATCCATTCATAGTACAAATTTAAATCATACGACCATTCAACATCACTTTTTTTTTTACTTTTCAAGAATAAATATCACCAGTTCATTACTAGAATTGACAGATCGACAAATAAATTAAGAAACATCATTCACAGATAATGCAATAAAATGGTTTCAATTTTGGAATTTTTTATTGAATTCCATCAAAATAAGAAACATTTATGCACAAAAATCACTAGCATATGAATAACCATTGTTTATCAACACCATCGTTGAGCGAAAACAACTTCTGAAAATTAAAACTACTTTTGTTAAAAATGTAAAAACTATTTGTATCTTGCATGAAAGCTATAAAATGACAATAAAAGCTTAAATTCTAGTCTTCGGGGAGCTAATTATATTTCAATTAGCTGAACTTTACAATAAGGAGAGAATTCTATATTATAGACAAAATTAACATCAATCTCTCCTATCAAAAATTAAGATCCATAATTTGTGGCCCAGATCCACAATTGTAGGGATGAAAAATTAACTCCCAATGTTTGTATTTGATGAAAATTGTAAGTGATAAAAATGGTGCCACATACTCCTTCAATAAAAAATTAATCACAATTTTTGATTCTATCCTCTGTTGGCCGCTATGAGTCATCTCTAACTTACCAAAACTAATCTAAAGTTTCCCATCTGCTCCAAAATTCTCATGATATTCTTGTTTCTCAAAAAGAAAGGTAGCTGAAATAATTCTTTTCATTTATCATTGTCATGATGATATTCATCATAATTCTGAAAATAATTGTTTGAGTGCAGCATCATTAGGTCCATCAACCCAATTAGCTTTAAACTTTGACTCCTCAAACCTCTTCTTCACTGCAATGATTACTTCCCTCAACTGGACAATGTCTATGATTTCCCACTTCATGTCACATCTAATATCTAGCAATCTATCCATTAAAGTCAATTCAGAAGTGTCTCCCTTTTCCATCAATTTTTCAAGTCTCTCCTCCCAAGCATCTTTTATTTCCCCTAATGATTCAAGCCTTTGATCAAGAGGTAGAGTCTTATCGATGAGCTTTGCAATAATATTTTCAAATATACCTGCATTTTCCCATATCTCATGAATACCTTTCATATCTATCCTTTGTTCAATGAGATTATGTGTTTTGAAAATAGATACATTAATAGACTTAGAAATATATTTTGCTCTCATCACCCAAAATGTGTGATTTGACCAATTCATCATCAGTCATCTTTTCTATCACTTTCAACTTTCCCAAATAATGTTTGAGCCTCTCTTCTTCTTCCCAAAATTCCTTATTGATTCTTCTATTCTTTTAACAAAGGACAAGGCTGGACGATAATTTTTAAAACCTTCATCTAACTGCTTATCTATGTTTGACTTGAAAACATTAAATAAGTTGTCAAACTAGGTAGCCTTCTTCTTCATTTCAGCCATGTCTTCTATTTCTTTCCTACTCATTAAAACATGAGCTTCTTAACATTTTGAGGGCTCTGATGTAGAAGTAGTTAACTCCTTCAAGAAACTCTTCACCTATCCCAGTTGAGCCTTAAGTTCATCCTTGCCCTGCTTATCTTTTATTAACCTGGATTTGGTGGTGGTGGCAACAATATCAATCAAATTCATTTGTTAATTTCTAGTATGCTTCCCCAATTTGACAGTGCTTATTTGATAGTCCTCAGCCTGCAATTATCTATCATCTTTATCAGGAATAGGAGTAGCAATCTCAACTATTATATCCCCTTCTTTAGCTAATTTTGTAGAGTGGACAACAGGAGATTTATTTTTGGGCTTTTCCTTCTCAATTTCCTTTACCATGTCATCCCATACTACACATCGGGGCTGAATTTGTTGTCTCTTCTCAAAATTAAATTTGAGCCAAGCAAGAGTAGCTAGATGAGTAGTCACTTGTTGAGTACTAGGTGGTGCTAAACATGGAGGTGTAGAATTAGTTACTACAATGGTCTACTAGGAAGAAACTTTATGTTGGTCCTCTTGTTCTTTTAGAAACCTTTTTGGTTCCATCCTTTCATTTTGGACCTTAATCTCTTCTATTTTTCTCATTTCCTCTTCCCTCTTAGCACCCTCCTCTTCATCTCTTAATCTCTGCAATTCTAATTCCTTGGCATTTTGTTCTTCCATACCTGCCTTTTCTGCTTCAGCCTTTTTAGCGCCTCAAATGCTTCTCTTTCTCTAGTTATTTCTTCATCTTTTCTTTCTTTCTCTTCCAAAGCAGCTAACTCTTCCATTTTATTTCTTTTTTCTTCTTCTTCTTGAGCTAATTGGTTAGTAGCTAACTTTTGGGCACTTTCTATAAATTCCTCCTATTCCTTTTTCGTTAAAACCTCATTCAAATCTATTTTTTCACTATATAGACTTCTAGCTTCAAACCCGGTTCCTTCTTCACCTCATTCTTCCTCAACCTTCCTCAAATACTCCTCCCATTTAGGTATTTCTCCCTGTTGAGATGGATTTCTTTCATAGTCTGAAGGGAGAGGTGATTCTATTACATCAATTACTGGAGCCCTCTCCTTCTCAACAATTTTTTTTCTTGATGTTGATGTGCAGTAACAGGGGTCTCTTCAACAATTTGTTCTCTTGGGTATACCATGGCCAAAGGTGTGGTACCAAAACTTTAAACAACTCTCGTATAAGCCGCCTCATAAGTTAGTTTAGCCTTCTTCAATGCATCATCAATTTTCTGCAATGAAATATATTCTCCTATTGAGGTGGGATCTTTTGTGGTTGCCTCTACTATTGCAACACTTTTCTTTAATATTTTGTATTACTATTTTATTTTTATGATGGAAACAGGTTCACTACTGGAGCCTCTCTTCTTGAAAACTTGCACTCTTGGTTGATTGAGGCAGAGGTTAATCCATTTCTTGCTTCTTTCCACAACTTTGTGTGTCCTTGGTCGAATCTTCATTACCTCCTTCACCATCCAATCAATATGATCCAAGTCTTTTGTGGCTACTTCATCCATTTCATAATGAGGATCCAAAGTGATCCCATCATCAATGAAATCATCCAAAATGTTTGCAATAAATTTAAAGTCCTTCATCTATGGAATTGTTAACCTTTCATACCCCCTCTTTCTTACCTCAAATTCATCTTGAAAATTGGCCCAAAAATCCTCTAGTGGTGGCCTATGAAGAGGAAACTATGAAGCATAACAACCATACATCTTCTTCTTAGGATAAAATTTCTTCCTTGAAGTGTGGTGTCTGAAGTTCAAGGTCTGGAATTCTTTTGTTGCTATCTTGGCCACTATGTAATAATTACAAGAATAAAATCCCAACTCCATGGAGAAAAAATGGAAAATAGCTTTGTGTTGTGTAGAAAAGATTGCATTTACTTTAGTTGCTTGATGGGAAAATTTCATCAAGAGCCACCTGTCACTGCAACACCTTGGAAATTTGAATGGGTGATCTTCAAACCCAAACAATTTGATATAGGTAGACTTGGGGTATTGGAGAAACAAATAACCTCAAATTTCAATGAATTACATTGCCTCTCAAAATAGTCTAAAACCAACATCACTTGTTAGTCGATTAATAACCACATACAAAAATTCATCATTAACCCTTTTGAAATGATTTTCTACTTCTTTAAGCTCTAATTGGTCATAATATTCCCATACTTTATTTTGATCTAGGCCGTTATCCATAGATCCTGTAGCATTCAACCTTGGGAACTGACCCATCCTTGCAGCACAATAAATGACATATGAAGTCGTATAAAATGTCTTAGTTTCAGCGAATATTAAAAATTGGTTATAAATATCATTTGAAATAATTTGTGCCCAGTCCAAATGTTGTTTTCCATCAAGAACAAGTTGGATAAAAGGAAACATCCAATTTTCAAAGCTACTGGAATCCTTCTTCCCAAACACCCATGAAAACAATGTGATAATGTCACCAACCTCACCTAAGAATTCAGACCTCTTAAACTTAGGTGGAAATTTCTTCATTGAATTCTTCTATTTTCTTAGCCACCTCTTATTCATTAGTGCTTTATTCCCTTCCTCATCATGTTTCCAACATGCAATTGCTTCATCTTCTGACATAATCTTGGGGCTAGGATAAGGAGGGGGATCAAATATCAGCCTAATCATTGTAGGAGTTAAGTCAATAATTGCATTTCCCTATGAATCAATGCACTGCCTTTGAGTTGGGTTGTAGGTATGTACAACAGTTAGGATGAACTCACGACATTGTACAAATATGGGGAATGGGGCTACATGTGCTAATCCAGAGTTAGCAATCATTTTATCTCTTGGGGTTGCATTTGGTGAGAAAGTGTCTTTCCAAAATTGATCCAAATCCAAGTGTCCAACCAATGTATTTGTAGTATTCATCACTTCAGATCTAAACTTAGATTCCACTGGGTTTCCTTGAAACTTGTATTTCATTGTTACAAGGATATCTTATGGCTTTAATCTATTAGGCTTCTACCCTTTTGATGTTCCTTGTAGGGTCACTTCTTCCTCTGAAGATGACATTTCTTAATTATCCAACACTACTCAAAATTATCGAAAAAAGAAAAGACATATGAAGACAATTTATCATATGCATTTGTATTATACCTGACTTAGTTCAATCTAGAATCCTATTCAACAAGTTAATCAAGCACCTTTGGGTTTCTAGTTCAAGATAAAACTAGGAACCTTACCATTTTAAGCACAAACTTGACTTTGTTGGACTTCAAGATCAAGTTCTAACTTGAAACCTACACATTGATAACAATAGTAAACATGATAACCCTTTGTGACCCAATCCTATAGTGTATTTGAAAATTGAGATCAAGCTATCATTCATAACCAAACCCACATTGATAAATAAGTGCATGCCACCTCCTTTATTTTGATCATGATATGATATCAGGAATAGGGATCGGGTCTTTTTTATGAACCAAAATCATTGGGTAAATGAACAGGTGTAAGTCACGGTCCAAGTTTTGATCCCAATATAGTATCAGAGGTTGGGATCGGGTACTGATGCGAGAATGATCTAGTTGAAAAAAAAAATGATTAGGTATTGTTCTGAGTCCCAAACTCAATTTAATGTTGGGATTGGGTTCTCAATAGGTCAATATACGTGTCAAAATTCAAAAATAATTGGTGTTGGTCTAATGTTTGATCCCGAAAGTAATGCAGGGATTGGAATTGAGACATGGAGTAATACATATGAAGAAACCTTTTGACACTTTATGGTAGAGACCAAAACCTGATTCTTGATGGAACATTGGAAATTGGAATCAAACCAGTAAATGGCGATAATGGTAAAACCTTAAGCATAGTTTCTACTCCTAATCCTAAAGTACATGCGAGAATCAAAGTTCTCACAACAAAAATGAATGAAGGCATCAATAAATGTAACAGTATTAATAAATCATGCCTTCATCATCGGGCTATCTATAGGACCAAGACTCTTCATTTTTGAAATGGTTGAAACTTCTAATTCAAGAAAAATCAATGTGGTTCAACTTAGTGGTACACCCAAAACCCTAGAAAACTAGGGAACAATGGGAAACGAGGTCCATCCACAAAAATCAAGCCAAAAAAAAAAGGAAAACAACCCAAACACACACAAAAGATGTGAAATATAAAAAATGAGGGCACAAGAGGACAAAAAGGAAAAAATGAACATGAAAAGAAGATGTGAAAAGAGAAGGAAAACATGAAACAAGAGCAAAGGAAACATGAAAAAATGAAGAACAAAAGGAAACATAGAGAAAAAAACCCCTACGTCCAAATGCAACCAAGAATTCTAGAAGCACAACAACAAATTGAAGTGCTTCCTCGAAACCCTAGCTCATGGTGTCACTCTCACATTATTCATCAAACTGGTTTAAGGTGGAATGAACAAAAATTGAAGAGCGGTGAAGTAAAAACTCGTTCACGTGTGTGAACGGTTAAACATTAAATGCAGGTGATCGAGCATCGGGATCAGGTAGTCATCATAAATGTGGGGTTGCGAGAATGAAGATAAGCGGGGGTTAGGGTCGGGATGAGAAAGAGGTTGTTCCTCCAAAAGGTGTAAATTTTGGTCGATGGTCCCATGTTGGAAGCCCAAAAAATGAATAAGATAAAATGGGGCTCATGGTCGGGACATGGGATGAAACTAGAACTTTGAATTTCATTTATGTCAATCATGGTCAAAATTCTGATCTTGAAACACACAAAAGAGTAATAAGTTGGGATCAGGTCAGAGAAATAGACAAGAACATTTTAAGTTCTTGGTGTAGGTTCTGATCCAAAACTTGACTCCAACACAAGCAAAACGTGCAAGAGAAGAAAATAGAGGTCAGGATCGGGTCTTCTCTAGGGTTCTACATCTTGAAGGGTGTAAGGAGATGGTTTTGATCCGAAAACCTAAACCTGAAACATGAAGAAAAAGACATGGCAAGGGACAGCGATTGGGATTGAAACACAAACATAAACCTTTAATTTGCAAAGTAACAAGTGTCAGCACTAGTCTGATACCCGAACCCGAAAAACAAATAACACAGAGACTTACGATAAAAGGAACAACTCGTAAGTCTGGAATAAAAACACCAAGAACAAAAGAAACAAAAGGGGGGACCCATTTTGACCAAAACAAAATGGGGAGGTTATGCAAGGCATAATAGTAACCTTCATCTTAACATCTCTAATTGCATAGTGTTTATCCACAATACCCTTCTCTACCCTTGAGCCTTGTAACATAATTTTTGCTATCGTTTTATCCATTATCAAACTAGGTAATTAGCATTAAAAAACTTCATGAAGGGCTCTTTTGGGGGTAGAACTAGATTTCTAAGCTTTTGTGGGTGACATTTTGGTATAAAAATATGTAGACTATGGTTTTCTAAGGTGTAGCTAGGTTTTAACTTGGGTGTTGAACAAAACTAGGGAAAATTGTAATGGAAATGAAAACAAGCAATGCAAACTCAAGAAATTTTGAAAATATTGCTACCTTAGAACACAATTTCAACACTAAACCTAGCAAGAGCACAAGATTCCACATGTAATAGAGTAAGAAAAGGTGAAATTTAACTTACAAGTTTTATAGCAATGCAAACCCTATTTCTTATCGTAGAGAGATCATTCTTCATGGGATTCAATCTTCAATCACTTCTAGATAGCTTTGGTAAATTATAATTATGCTTTGGATTCTTCTTTTCTGGTGAATTGCATTAAATTTAGGCTTTTTGGCATCTCGTCCGCTATTACTATTTTCTCACACAAAAAAAAATGTTTGTAACTACCTATTTTTGCAATTTTAAATTAGAATAGTTGATCTCATGGTGATCTAGATCCCTAGATGGCTTAGATGGAGTCAATCAAGTTTGAAAAACTTGACTTTATTTAACCTCAACATTGAGCCAATAAAAATTTTCTGTGTGGAAAAGCTCATCCAATGTCACTATGGTGCCTACTGCCTTTGGGGAACATCAAAATGGATGACTTGTCAACTCCCCACTCCCCTACACTCATGCAATGAGAAACATATCAAAGGTTGTGGGATTGTGTGAATGTTAACTAGATGTTGCAAGATGCTGCCATGTATATAATATGTGCACCCTTTAACTTCATATGCATTCACCTACACTTAGGTAAATTTTTTCACATGTTTTAACCTTGTACAATTTGGACAGCTAGGATTTTATCATTTCATCAAAAAATTATAAAAAAAATTCCATGTGTATTCGGATACCCATGTTTTACTCTCCCTTGCCTTAATATTTAATGAAATTCTTCATTTTCTTTAATAATCCCTTTGATGGTCGAGATCATCCCACTTGGCATCATCCCTCACCCCAATAGTCAACCAATGTCTTCAGAGACACCCCTATGGGATTGCAGGGAATGGTCAAGATGGTGATAGATGGCACATTAAAGATCTTCATATCACGGGCCTACCTTTTAGCTTTGCAAAGAACTGTGAATCCCATAAGACATGTTGAGCCTTCCCACTTTGCTGTACTGAAATTTCAATGAATATTTTAATCTTTGCAAGCTTCTCGGGACTAATAAATATTAAACTCATAGCATGTGTGGGACTAGGTCATGCCTTACTTAATGATTTATTTAGCACATGCTTTAAAGTTATTACTTAAGCTGAGGCCATCTCTTCGGTTGACTTATGACTTAAAACTTTAGAATTCAAATTTATTTTTAGACCTACGGCTTAGGAATTTAGGAATGATGCAAAATAATTTTAATGGCCTATGGGACCCTAAGACTTAATAAAAAAATTAAAAAAGGGTGTGACTGGTAAGACGAGAACTAAGAGGATAATTGACATACAACACTAATGCCTTAAGTGGTTACTTAAGAAACTGAAAATTACTAGCAACAAGTGAATGATCAAACATAAGAAAAGACTAAGGGTTTAAAACTATTGGGTTTAAAGAGGGTTTTATCCCTTGGGTGAACCCTAATGCATGAAACTAGAAACCCTAGCTTGTAGAGAACTAATGAAATGCTCAAAATTTTGAACTACCTATGAAAACCACAAAAAAATAAAAAGTACTATAAACATCAGCATTCAATTCATTGAGATTCCAGATACTTACAGAATTTTGTTGAGTAGAGACTATTCAAAGACCCCCAATGGACACATGGCTACCAATTTTTTGCATATGTGGTTATCTTGGTTAGGGATTCCAAACTAGATTAGCATAGATAGGGAACCATGTATGAAGCATATGATCATGAATTACAACCAAAAAATGAAGTTCTTTATATTGACATGGAACTCGGCGTGTATAACATTAGGACATCTAGAGTCAAGATAGAAGAGGTTCTTATGAGTAACATGGAAACAAATGATCATTTGACTCTAGGAAACAATGTGCTCATTGAATCTAATTATGATTCCTCTGAAGGGGAAGAGAGTTTCTTGGATAAATTCTAGAAGATCATTGTCAAAGGGTTTACTAGGATCAAAAGATCAACCTCCTATTGATGGATCTATTGCTACAAGAATGGTGTAGGTTTCATAATTTGGTACATTCAGAAGATAGTTGTGTGATGTTCTTAGATGTTATCAACAAAGTTGAAGGTCAATATCATCATGAGAATGTAGTCACTAGTAGGATTAAGTTAGAGATTTTGGGGGAGAAGACATGTGTGGAATTGACTAAAGAACTAAACAAGGGTCTTCATAAAATTCAAGGTGACGTGCACAAGGCTAATTAATGGTGCATAAAATGACTACAAGATTTAGAGAAGAGAGTGAATTCACTGAATCCAAGGAGCATTAAGTTCAAAATGGTTGAAGAGAAAGCATGAATTCTCAAATTTGATGGATCAAAATCTAAGCAAGGGATAGGATTTGGCATTGAATTGATCAGTCCTCAAGGTAATTCATTCCTTCTAGCATATAGATTACAATTCCAATGTACTAATAATGCAGTTGAGTATGAAGCTCTTATTCACATGTTGTTGCTTGCCATTATGAAAAAGGCTAAGATACTCAAAGTATATGGAGATTCGAGGTTGGTTGTGAAGAAGGTCAAGAAGTATTACATCTATCACTATAAATATGTATCAAACTATAGACATCATGTGTGGTATTTGATAAAAATATTCAATTCTTTTAATATTACACACATTGTATGGAGATTTAATCAGAAGGAAAATGCACTAGTCATGGCTGCTAGTACTTTGGAACTATTAGATGTTTCAGAATTAAAGAGATTTACTGTTGAATTTGTGTAGTTTCCATTAGTTTCAGATAATGTCACTAATTTATAAATATTTGAATATGTTAGGCACATTATGGAGTTCATCACCAACTCAAGAATTTTTGAAGCTTAGATAATTGATGTAGATCACCCTGATTGTGAGCTTGAGTCCGATGATATAGTCCTATTGAAAGACAATAATATTTCTAAGGGAATCATTGAGCTAGAAAGGTTGTTTAACCTTGACCAAATAACCTAGTATAAGAATCTACCTAAAACTAATGGAGGATATTCTGAGCCATATAACTTGATACTTGAGGAAGATCCTAAAAATGTACTTACTCCTTCCTAGATGCTTTTCAATCTCCTTTGTAGATGCTTTTCAAATTACTCTAGACATCATTTGTAGTTTGGCAGTGCATCACTTTGATAAACATTGAACTTGATAATCCACAAAGAATATCATGTTTTTCCCTTGCATTATTCTCATATTCTTTCTTTCTTGCAAAATCAATAGGAGAAATAGGAGGAGGTGTAAAACCATTCTTGATAGACATCCATACATCAAACCCTAATGAGGACAAATATGTCTCCATCTTTATGCTCCAAAAGGCATTATATGATCCATAATAGAGGTGCCTTATTTGTGGATGAACCTTTTTGACTAGCCATTGTGTTCACTTATCCAAGATCTACCCATGCTAATTAATCTTGTCCTAGGGAACCAAGACTCTAATACCGATTATTAAAACACAACAATCTATGGAGAGTGTTGGAATATGGGAACACTAAGACGGGGGGTGAATCAGTATAATGCAATCTTCAACTTTATTAATCTAATATTTAAACCATTTACAACTTTGAACTGAAGGAAAGATGAAAAAACACAAAGCAATCATCCACAACACTATAATAGAAGTATTTTTATGTGGAAACCCTATAAGGGGAAAAACCACGATGGAGGTCATTCCATAATTTGAGTACTCAAATATAAGTTTTACAAAATGGGAATGCACTTGCGTTCATGAGCACTACCTAGAGCTCATTGCTCAAAATAGGAAGGCTCGCTACCTTAAAAAATATTCAGATTAAGTCCATCTAAAGGATTGAACTAAAGGAATAGAATCTTCTAATTCTAGATTACAGTTCTGATTAAGCTTGTCAGTTGGTTTCTTGACCTTTTATCACATTCTACCCTTCTACTCTGCTCTACTGCAACTCGCATCATAAATATTATATGCGTAGATGAAATCGCACAACTGCTCTTCTGAATTTCACATCACACAATAATATACTTTACATCTATGCTACTTCGACACCAAAATGATATAAACAATTGATCTTATATATCTACATCAGAGGATAATATTGTCTTCATGTCGGCTTTAACAAAACATATAATATTTTCTAACTGATGGCTCAGTCCACAAATGATTCTTAATGTGTACCAACCAAATTCAACCACAACATAGTGAGGACCTAAATAAACATGTTCAAACACAAAAAACATTTAAACAATTACTCCTTAAACATCCACAATGGCTATATCCACCAAGTCAGACTTCTAGCACTGATAAACAAGAAATTGATAAACCAGATCTTATAACTCGTACACCGATTGATGGACCAACACAAAACTCAAGAATAAGGTATTATCAATACCCAATGACCTTCCCTAAGATGTGTAACATTAATTGATAAACTGATAATGCATATTGATCGATAGACTCAACTTTAGTTGGATACCTTGTTCTTCACTCTAACTCCCATTATGAATAGATACTAAAGTGCATACCAGATCAATGACTTAGGTTTCCATCAATGACAACACTCAAATCCATATTCCAACAATCTCTCCCTTTGGCATTGATGGCAACACTTAGTGAAAAATGACTAAGTGTCAAAACTAATATAAGTATGCTACCAAACTTCAAAACATAGCTCCCCTTTAAATTGATAAGGAATATTTCATTGCTCTCTCTCCCCCTTTGACATCAATGACAATCATGTATTCAATCTCCTCCTTTGAAATATGAAAAAAAACTTGTTGATCCAAAACTGATTCAAAATTTGAAAAAGAACAACTACTACTTGAGTTAGAATATTATCTTATGTTTTTCTTTCATCTCTAGAAGAAACTTCTTCCAAGCTTCTACTGCAATCCAAATGATTATGATCATGATGTTACTTTTAGATGTCTAGTTGATAATATTGATGAGGGATTCTAGAATTGTGATTGCATCCTCTAATTTCTATCCTTTACTTAGAATCTCAATTAGCTTCTCTAGTCTGCATTCGGTTAAGTCCTTTACTTTCCAAAAAGTGTCCACAAGCTTTTTTCTAGTGAATTGAACTTTTGTATGCTTAGAATGTAACTCTTGAATCCTTTTCTTGATTGCACCATCCTAATCCTAAAAAATATCAAAACTTTGTCTAATCCTATTTAACTCTGTTTCAATTTTCTCCAACTTTTCTTTGTATTTCCCAACTACATGAGGCCAATGAAGGAAATAGTTGTAGATGCTATTTTTTGTACTTATGCATTGCCTCATCTCATTCATTTTCCTTTTCAACTTGGTAAGTGATAGCCTAAATTGCTCTTTCAAGTGTAGAATTATTTCTTCTTCTTTCTTGATTTGAGACTCAAAGTCCATGATTTCCTTAATGCATTCGATCATCTCTTCAGGTAGCAAATTCAGAAAATTCTCCAATTTGATAAGATTGAGCACAAAATAAGCACTTAGTGTGTTCAAAATCATATCCTACTCATATGAGGGTCTGAAGGACCATATGCTTGCAATTTTCTGCATCCCATATTTCTCTTGAATAAGTTGCGATATCTTTGCCTTTGATAAATCACCTTCTTCTTCAGTTCCTTCTTCCTTTTCTTGATCTAGTTCAATTGATTCCAATTCTTCCCTTAGGGTGTCCTCAATTTCCTTATTTGATTCCTCATCTAGTATGTCCATAATTACATGTTATTTTCCTTTTCCTTCAACTCTTGGAGTCTTGCATATTGGAGGAGTACAAAAAGCAGTTTCTTTTTCTCTTTTCTTCTTTCTCTCCATCTCACCGAAAGAGGAACCAGCTTCAAGTGCCCTTACCAGAAGGGAAATGCAAATTGATCCAAAAATTTCTAGCAAACCTCTAAAGAAACTTGCATATTCTTGATCATAGTTTACCAAATTGTTAGAGTGTTCATAAATCTGCTTGCAAACTAGTTCATTCTCTTTCCTTACAAAATTTTTCTTCAGTGGAAAACAATTCAAAAAGTACATCACAAGACATGTAATCAAAGTGCCAAAACTAAAAGGATAACCTATTACCATTGTTAATTGCATGTTCTCCAAAAATTGATCCTTTAGTAATCCACAAATATCAAAATCCTGATCTTCCATTATCATTTTGTGAGAGATGTAAACTACACTAGCTAAGGTTCCTCCTTCTCTATTTCTGAAAAAGATTTTATAAGATACTCCATGTGCAATGTACCTTGTTATTGAATCTCTAATTGTTGAGATTATTAGTGCCCTTTGATCTTCAATTACTCCAGTTAGGGTTTTAACTTCTTTGTTTCAGATCGAATTATTTCTCAGTATATCCCTAATTTTTCATAATCTAGTTAGGACTTCAATTACCTCTTTCAAAATATGATAGGGTTTGTCCAAATTTGGAATGTCATTATTCAATTTGTTTAGAATACACCTAACATTTTTTGCATTTTCGAAATAGGGGAATTTACTCCAAATGTCCAGACTCTTGTGTTTCACATCTTCCAGCCATTTTAATTCATTGGGCGACAACAGGTTTCTTACAGCTCTAATAATCTCATTGCTAAACTCATCTAAATTCACAATTCCTTTGATTTTTTCCATTTTGCATACCGAACAAGTTCTTCTACCGGACATCAAATTAAATGGAAATTCCACAAATGACTGAAATACCTGATGGATTTAGAGATTCATCATCGAATTATCTTCACTCCTTCAAAATTATGCTTTAGAGAGCTCTCCTACTTCTTTTCTTTGATAATGTTGAAAATGAGGGTTTCAACATGTCTTTTTGTAGCTCACACACTTAACCTTATGTTGTAATAATTTTTTTTTTCCCTAGGTGTTCCGAATACCCTACTTTCTTAGACAATGAGAGAACGATTCTTCTATGGACACTTAACTTTTCAAATTTGTGTACAAGTGATCTCCAATGTAGCTATAAACTATTAGCACAACCATTTACAATATCTTGCATTATGGTGCTAACTATTGACAAGGGGACAAAGTATTTTCTTAAAAAACTCCCCCTAGGCCAATGGCCTGAGATCAATTTTCGGATGAATTACCGAAAGTGCATTTCATTGCAGAACCATTTCTAGCATCAGACTCATTCTTCCTTACCCATGTCTTCTTCATTTGATCTCTTATTTCATCCGCAGTCACTTTTACTTTTTCTTTATCATCTTTTTGTGTAATTATGCTATTGTATGTCAGACCTCTTTTATCCATATTTTTATATTTGCAGAACCTTACAATTTGACCGTATCTATTGCAATTGTAACATACAACATTTCCTTATCCACACCAATCATTCCATCTTCTTGATCTGCATTGATTAGCAATATGCCCAAATATTCCATAGGTATAGCATTCAAAATTCCTTCTACTCACAAAGTTGTTTGACATATTTCTACATTCAATTGATTTATGACCAAACTTATTGCAATTGAAACACTAGTCGAAGAATGATAAATCACTTGATCTCATTTTACTTCTACATTGACCTGCCATATGACCAAATTTATTGCAAGAAAAGTAGTATCCATTGAATTTTTGAGCATTAGGTTGTCTTATCAGATACTTTCCACCTTTTTTCATCTAATTTCTTTGCCTAAAATTTATTTGTCCAGATCTGAAACATTCTCCTTTCTCATATCCAAGACCTCACTTGTCATTTCAATTCTTCTATTCTTGAGTCATCTCATCAAGCTTAACTGAGCTAATCTTAAACTTCTCCTTGTACTCATTTGCAATAGAAAGTTCATCCCTGAGAATAACAATCTATTTTTCAAGCTCTTCTTCATTGTTTCTGGATTGTTACAGTTCATTTTATAACTGAATGAATTCTCCATTACTTCTTCTACATTCATCAAATTTTTATTTTAAGGACTGAGCAAGATTCTCCTCATTCTTTTTTCTTTCTTCAATTTCTTTAGTTAGCTTCATCACCATAGATTCCCTCTCATGCTTTAGGGTAGCATTCTCTCTAACAAGCTTATCACATTCTTGAGTTATTTCCTTCAAGGTTTGATTCAGGTGAGCATCATCCATGTTTTCGCTCTCTTTTTACTTAATCTGATCACAAAGATCCTTCCTCTTTTCCCTAGATTTAACAATATGTTCCTTCAATTTCTAAATGAATTTCTTAGCATCCTTAAGATTTTCTTTCAATTCCTAGACTTTTGCTTTAGACTAATCAAGATCATCAAGTTTCACCACAAGCTGCTACTGAAGACTACCGGATTCTATTACATTCCAAGATCCACCTCAATTTGTCAAAATTCTTCCAAGGATCTAGTCTTTGATACCAATTGGTGGAATCTGGGAACACTAAGAGTGGGGGTGAATCAGTTTTTTTCAATCTTCAACTTTATTAATTTGATATTTAAACCATTTACAACTTTGAATTGAAGGAAAGATGCAAACACACAAAGCAATCATCCACAACACTATAACACAAGGATTTTTATGTGGAAACCCTGTTAGGGGAAAAAACACGACGGAGGTCAATCCACAATTTGAGTACTGAAATATATTTTTTACAAAACAGGAATGCACTTACATTTAGGCACACTGCCTAGAGCTCATTTCCATACAAAATATTCAGATTAAGTCCATCTAAAGGATTGAACTAAAGGAATAACATCTTCTAATGCTAGATTACAGTTTTGGTTAAGCTCATCAGTCGGTTTCTTAACCTTTTGTCAAATTTTACCCTTTTGCTCTACTCTGCTACAACTCGCATCACAAATCATATATGCATAGATGAAATCGCACAACTGCTCTTCTGAATTTTGTATCACACAATAATATACTTTGCATCTAAGTTTCTTTGATACCAAAATGATATAAACAATCAATCTTATATATCCATATCAAAGGATAATATTGTCTTCATGTCGGCTTTAACAAAACATATAATATTTTTCAGCCAATGGCTCAATCCATAGATGATTCTTAATGCATACCAACCAAAGTCATCCACAACATAGTGAGGACCTAAATAAATATGTTTGAACACAAAAGCATTTAAGCAATTACTTCCTAAACATCTGCAATGGCTATATCCACCAAGTCAGCCTTCTAGCATTGATAAACATGAAATTGATAAATTGGATCTTCTAACTCATACATCGATTGATGCACCAACACAAAACTTGAGAATAATGTATTCTAGATACCCAATGACCTTCCTTGAGATGCACAACATGAACTGATAAACTAATAATGCATATTGATCGACAGACTCAACTTTGATTGGATACCCTATTCTTCACTCTAACTCTCAGTATGAATAAATATTGAAGTGTGTACCAGATAAATGACTTAGGTTACCATCAATGACAAAAATAGAAGCCATATGCCAAAAAAGAGGGGGGTGCATTGGTAGATCACTTAAAGTTTATCTCTTAATACCTTTAAGTAGATTAATTCCTTTTATCCCTTTATGTACAGATTAAAACATGTCATGTACAGAAGTAAAAATTCACACACATAACATCACATAGCATAGGATATACATGGAAAACCCAAGATGGGAAAAACCATAGTGAGAAATGCTACTAGGATCTGCTATCCTAATCCAACCTCATAAATATTGAAGTGTGTACTAGATAAATGACTTTGGTTACCATCAATGACAACACTAGAAGCCATATGCCAACAAAGAGGGGGGTGAATTAGTAGATCACTTAAAATTTATCTCTTAATACCTTTAAGCAAATCAATTCCTTTTATCCCTTTATGTACAGATTAAAACATGTCATGTAGAGAAGTAAAAATTCACACACATAACATCACATAGCATAGGATATACATGGAAAACCCAAGATGGGAAAAACGATAGTGAGAAATGCTACTAGGATCTACTATCCTAATCCAACCTCATAATCAAATATTTAGATTGCAATGTTTAAGGGAACCAACCCTAAGGAGACAAAAATCAACTACTTTTAAGATCAACCACTCCCTATTTTGATCACCTACCTAGATATCTGATGACACCCACCAATCAGATTTACAAAGCTATGTATTATAATTTGTTATTTTGAACACAATTCAATTTTACAACTTAATTGTAACTGCAAAAATCTTTGTTGTTGTTTCTAAAACTCACTTCTATGCTTTGCACCTCTCTCCTTTTCTATTAGTGCATTATTTAACCACCTCAAAGGATCATGCACACATTCTACAAATTTATATTCTGCATTTCAAGTATTAACCCTAATAAAGATCTTTGATTTTTGTTTGGTCTCTACTCATTCAAAACTTGTGCGTTCTCTTCACTCACTCTCTCTCACCCTCTACTTATACCTCTATCCACACATTTACAATTTCTTGATTGTCTTCCTTTTGCATTCCTTCACTACCCTGCAATAATTTCCTCAAGATGTGCACCTAAATAGATTCTATGCTAGGGTTTACTCATTCACAATCTTCTTTAGCAAGCTACCTATTCATAAAGACACACACCATCATCATTCTGGTGTATCTAATCTCGATTTTTGTTCATTAATAAACATTCTATGTATCTAATATTTTGTTCATCAATAATGTGATCTTCACTGCCTAAGGGATCCAATCACCATTACAATTTTGGTAGTTGGAGTGGTTACAACTATTAATTTCATGCTTTGTGTTGGCTACCTATTTGAATGAGGGTTTTTCCACCATTATCCTCACCTAGCCATTTTAGATCTTCAACTTTGAAATTGGGACATTGATCAGACTCTTTGCACCATATTTCTAAGTGATCTTCATTATCCTCTCCATATTTAAAACACCACCATCAAATTGATCTCCTTTCAACTAGCATCATCAATTTTAACACCTTTATAAACATACCCATTGTGTTCACTAGTTGTATCACATTTTTTTCCTAGAGCGTTGACCTCCATATTCACAATGTGAAGAGATAGTGATCTATCCATTTGATCACCATTTCACCATCTATGTGCAAAGAGAGTTAATCATGATACAAAGGATTATTGTGATGCAATTACATTTTTCCATCTTTCCCTACTTTTTTCATACTCCACTAACTATATAGCTATCATGTATCATGAATTTATTTATTTCCTATTACTTCACAACAATGATGGGAAGCAATGAAGTGATCACCATTAGATATCCTTCACTTCATATCAACCATTGGTTAGACTTCAATGCACATCATGCAAAACACATGCTTAGAATGATATTAGCAATAGTTGTCTGATCTCTATGCTCCATTGACCACCATTGAACTCTTTCATTGCACATTACACACACACTAGGTCATGACAATAAGTAAAACACAATGTGAATGATGCTCACAATGCACATTTTTTCAACACAACTAGTAAATATTAGAATAAGGGGAACAACCACCAAACAACACCAATGGCATAAGATATGACTTGAACAACCTACAACTTCTTGTATATAGTCAACTTCAAAATATAAAACCTGTTGAACACCATGACTATAACACTATAGGTTTTAACTATAAAACCCTAGTTTGACTAGAGAACATAAATAAATCATTTATGGGCTTCTCAGATATCATGTGATCATGCAAACCATTCCAATTGACACCTTTTGAAAAGCCCACTATGAATATGCTATTAGATTCCTCTGTAGACCTCAGAAAGAGACCTATGCAACATGTCAATATTGCATGAAAACTTTGCAATATTCTAAGCAACTTAGCAACATTGAAAAAAAATGCTATTCTCCCCATCATACTTCACCAACTCTTATCTCCCTCTTAACACCAATGACACTTTTGACATCAATGAAAGCCAATTTTCCAACACTTTGAAGAAAGGTAGGTTCTCGCATTCCTAGAGAATGAATTTATCTACCTATTGGTGTGCATGTGTATCAACCAAGTCAATAGAAACCTTAGTCAATCAGTTGCAACCCATGTCATGAAAGGAAGCAAAAAAAAATAAAATATCTTGCTAAGGATTATTTCACATCAAATCTATTAGATTTGGTAGATAAAAATCTATGTGGACTAATGAGGACTAAGATTCCACAAGGAGAGAAGTATTTAATGATTTTGATCGATGATTATACTAGTTAGGATGACTTGGATTGCATATCTAAAAGAGAAAACAAAATATTTTGAAAATTTCAAATCATTTAAGGCTATGGTGGAGAATGAGGTCGGAAGGAAAATCAAGGTCCTATGATTAGATAAAGGTGGAGAGTTTACAATGGAGAAGTAATAAAAATTTTATGAAGAGGACGGAATCTAGAGGGAGATATCTGCAAAAAAATGGAGTTATAGAAAGAATGAACCGAACTATACAAGAAATGGCAAGGACTATGCTATATCAAGCAAATCTACCAGATATGTACTAGAGAGAAGCTACACAGACAATAGTGTATATTTTGAATAGAGTTCAGACCATACACAAGATAGAGAGGACTCCATTTGAGTTATGGAAGGGAAGACCAGCATCAATAAGGCAGCTCAAAACATTTTTAAGCTAGTGCTACATCAAGAGAGATTAAGAGAATTCAAGTAAGTTTGATTCAAGATCACATGAAGTCATTTTTCTTGGTTACTCTTTAAGAAGAAAATATTAAAAAAATATTATAACAAAATATTGAAGAGGATAATTGAAAGTGAAAATGTGAAGGTTGATGAAACTATCCAGAATACTACTGTTCTAGAGGAAGAATATGATGAGGAATAAATTCATACCAACATTAAAGATACAAAATAAGTTGTTTCAAAAACTCCAGCCATGTATGTTCATAAAAATCACTCTGCATATTAGATCATAGGTGATAAAGATGGTGGGGTTCTAACTCAAAAGAAGACAAAAAGATTAGGAGAACACATACATTTTTATTTACTATTAAATATAGAACCTACGACATATAATGAAGCTAGCAAGGAACAAGGATGGATGGAAGCAATGGAGGGAAAACTGAATCATATCATGAAAAATAAAACTTGGGAACTTGTCTGAAGGCCTAAATAAAAAAATGTGATTGGAACAAGGTGGGTTTTAAAAAATAAGATAAATAAAGAAGGTGAAGTGATATTAAAAAAAATAAAGACTTGTGTGTAAAGGGTATGCTCAAGGTGAAGGTATAGACTTTGAGGAGACATTTTCTTTGGTGGCTAGACTAGAGGAAATTAAAAAAAAAATAGCTCTCTCACCATTCAATAATTTCAACGTGTATTAGATGGATGTGAAATAAACATTGTTGAGTGGACAACTTGAAGAAGAAGTATATATTGAACACCTAGAAGGATTTAAGTGCACTAACAATGCGAATTATGTTTGTATATTGAAGAATACTTTGTATGGACTCAAGAAACGTACTAGAGCTTGGTATTCAAGGTTGGATAGATACTTGAAACAAAAAGGATTTTAGAGAGGCTATGTAAATAGTAATTTGTACATAAAGACAGAAGGAGAGAAAATTTTGATAGTTTTGGTTTATGTTGATGAAATAATTTTTTGAAATAGTGGTGAAGAAATGTACCAAAACTTTCAAAAGACCATGTAGAATTAATTTGAGATGTCTATTTTAGGATAAATGTCTTTCTTATTGGGTTTGCAGATTTTTCAATCAAACAAAGGGATTTTTATTTCACAGCAAAAATACATAAAGGATATGTTAAGCAAGTTCAGGATGGAATATTGCAAACCTATTGCAACACTTATGGTTACCAGGTGTAAGTTGAGAAAGGATTATGACTCTGGTTTGATAGATCAAACTTTTTACCAGTCTATGATTGGTATTTTTTTGTATGTGACAACATTCATAATAGATATTATGTAGGTAGTTCAAACATTTTCCAGATTTTAGGAAACACCTAAAGAGACTCATGTGAAGGCATTGAAGAGGATATTAAGATATTTGCAAGCTATTAGAGAATTTGTTCTTTGGTATCCAAAGGGGGAAAATGCATAGATGCACATTGAATAGGTTGTGTGGATGACTGGAAGAGAACAAATGGTGGTGCATTCTTCCTTGGAGACAACTTGGTGTCCTAGTTGAGTAAAAATAAGGAATTTATTTCTTTATCTACAATAGAAGAAAAATACATTTCCGCAACATCATGTTGCACTTAGGCGATTTAGATGAAAAATAACTTAAACGAGATGAAGGTTGAGTTTGAGGATCCTATCAGTATTCTTTATGATAACACAAGTGAAATAAAAATTTCAAAGAATTTGGTGATGCACTGAAAGATAAAACACATTGCAATAAAACATCATTTCTTGAGAGAAAAGGTTGTGAATAAAGAAGTAAGGTTGGAATATGTGGACACAAAGGAGAAAGTTGTAGATATATTTACAAAGGCACTTCATAAGGAGACATTTTAGTTTCTCCAAAATAAGTTGGGATTTGTTACTCCCTCTTCTTGATTCAAGAGGAAAGTATAGGGTGAGGGGGAGCTTGGTCTCCCTATCACAAAAGAAGGTTGGTGCTCTTGTATTGTGTTTTTCAAAAGTAGTGATGTTTGGAATTTTCCATTGATGTCAAAGGGGGAGAGAGTGCTCAAAATGTTGAAATTCTGGAAAAGAACAATTATCTTGATTTGAGGAAATGCTAAGTTATGGAGAGTGCTCATTTAAAGTTGATTTTCTCAATGTCATATATTTCATAGGGGATTAAATACTACAACACAAGAATCATTCATATTTATGAATCGAGAGTGTTTTGGTAGCCCCAACATTTTGTTGTTTTCCATCAATGACAAAGGGGGAGATTATTGAGCATAGGTTTCCATTGATGTCAAACTGATGTTAGTAGGTCATTGTTATTGATAGTGGTTATCAAAGGGTGTCAAGGTTGTCAGATGTGAGGGTTTTCAAAATGAAGAAGATTGTAGCAGTACTAAAATTGCTAGTTCTCTCAAGGTTCCAGAAGCATGTTGTTTGATAGTGTGGGTACTGTCTAATCTATTCAAGTATCATTTTTCATTTCAGTTATGGTGTGACTACATGTAGATAGTTAATGAATTTATTATAATGGGTATGTAGTCAACATCAGTGTGGTCATCTAGAAGGATATATTTTGGGCATAAATATTAATTAATATGGTTTTTGTTTCTATGGTTTGGAAGGAGAGTATTCCTAAACTATTTTTATCAATTTCTTGAGTTTTCAATGGAACGACTCAGTGTGTAAGGATTTTGGAGTATCAAAAGTTTCATCAAGCTACTCTAAGTTTGAGACATGTGTGATAAAGGGTACAAGAATGTAAAATTCAAATCAGGCATGTGGAGTAAGAATATGACCTATTTAAGGTTCCCATGGTAGCATAAGGTATCATGTTATTTTGGTGAAAAGTTTGGATCACTGTATTATATGTTTTATTTAATTTGAATTTTGGTCCACCCTATGTTGTCTAGGTTGGTGTGGGTCCCTGGCCAACATAGAAGAGTGTTAATGTAATGTCATCTATATATTTTAAATGTTTCAGATGCATTGTAATGTATCGAATGTAATTAATGATTACAATGAAATTACTATAGTGGGATGTACAATTGTGTTATAATAGAAGCATGAAGAAAAAGGGGAGTGCTAGTATTAGTGTGTGGGTATGTGTAGGATCATAATGGGACAAAAAGTGTCGATATATAAGTGATATGATAACCCATGTGGCTAATGACATTTTTTTACCCAAAATTGATGAAATGAAAAGGGTTTTTAAAGGAGATTCTTAGCTTTCCACCAATACAAATTATGCTTTACTTTGAATTTAATAAATAATTATTATTCATTTTCTATTTGAATTATGACTAAAGTCTTGATTGATAGGCTGATTGAAAAACATCTTTAGATTTCAAATGGTATCATGTTTTTTTAATCCTAAACATGTGTCACATTCTATGCTTCACATACTATAGGATTAAAAAAAAATGAGTTTCATGAATTTTTGACCAAGTAAAGGTGGTCAGACATACGAGTTTTTATATTTTTTAAAAGTTGTAATAAAAAATTCATAATTAATTATTTACTTGGAAAAAATTACAAAAATATATGCATCACATCGAGACATGAGTCCTCTACTATATCTAAAATCTTATGAAAAAATATTATCATTTTATTATGGTAAGGGTAGTCAAACAAACACCTACTTATTGTTTCCCTGAAATTTAAGTACTACTACATTGAAATTTTAAATTTTCATCAAATATATTTTTTTTAATAAATAAACTTAGTAGTTTAGAAACTACATTCAATTTTCTACAGATTCTATTGTTACATATTTTTGAAATAATATAGATAACTTATTCAAATTTTTACATCAAGTTTCCTAACTCTGATTTTTCGAATTTTCATCACCACTTAAGGGCTTGATTTTTCCATGATGATCCTGCACATACCCGTGTCTATTGGTGCATGTTAGAGTTAAATTTAAAATTTTCCATTAATTTTGTTTGGGTAGGATTTATGTTCTACCTATTGTATTATTTCCATAAGGATTGGTGTCCCCGTTCCAATGGCGATTGGTGTCTCCTATAGGTTGGTTCCTACTGAATATTTTGGCATTGGTGTCTTCGGTAGGTTGGTGCCCACACCACATTATAAAATTCATTTATTTTATTCCTACTTGTGAGAGCTTCTCACTATGGTTTTTCCCATCTTGGGTTTCCATGTAAATTTGGTGTTATGTGTTATCTTGTGTTGTGCTTTACTTACTAGCTGGTTTGGTTTAGTGCTCTTTATTTTGAAAGATTATAAAGTAGTTGTGAAGGTTTCTGGAACTGTTGTAATTATTTGGATCTACTGATTCACCCCCCTCATAGTAGATTGTGTGCCCTTCACTATGTGTTATGAATAATCTAGGTAATAATAGAGCTTAGAGAAATTATGTTAGGGTCTATGTTTATGTGCACATCTCTATACATAGGGTGAACCCACAAAAGTGGTTTACAATTGGAGTGAGGAAGGAAAAATTGAAAAAAATGACCCCATGCCAAAAAAATTCATTTTTGGGGTTCGAACAAACCAAAAGAGGGTTCAAATGAACTAGGGTTCAAGTGAACCCATTCAATGAACTTCCCACCATTCCCGTCAAAAAAACAAAAGGAAACCCTTTTTGAAAGGGGTTTTGAATGAACCCCGGTTCCGAGGTTTGTTCGAACCCTTGGGGGTTTGCTCAAACCCCCCATTGCCCTCCTTCTCCCCCTCAGGCACCAAAAAAGTCCAAATTTGTGTGCTTCAAAGCTCAGTTTGAGGATGAAAATGCAGGATACTTCACAAACCCAATTGGATGATGGTAGTCCTCAGAATGAGCTATCCAACGAATATAATTTTAATATCTTTTAGTTTTATTGTGTATTTACTTTTTTAGTTTTATTAAAGGTAGGTTTTTCACCAAAAATCAAGCTCTTTGTTTTGCACATGTGGAAAAATAGCATATTATCAAAAAAAAATTAAAAATATGAGTGCACTAGATTTTAAAGTGCTTGATCCAATAAAAAAAGTCGAATTTCGATACATACAAAAAACGTTGCGTTGTATACGGTCCGCCTATGTCTCAATTGTAATTGGTTTGACTTTGAAACTTGATTAAGGAAAAAATATTCAATAAAAAACTATGAGACCAATTGGAAGCACTAGATATCAGAGTTAAAAATCTAAATTTTAAATAATTAGAACTTTATCCTTCATGGAAAAAAATTTATGTTGTATATGGTGAGCGTCACTCAAAAATGTTGTTTGCTAAAAAAATCTAGTTTTCAAAGGAGATGGAAAAGGAAGTGCAATCTGATTCCAAATTTTTTGAAAAAAATATATTTAGAATCTACAAACAAAATGTCACAAATCACTAGTTTGCATCATCTTCAAATTCCTCACGGTTTAGCCGCTATAGGTGCCCAAAAGTGAAGATTTAGTCAGAAAAAATTATTTTAGTGTCGAGTTCAGCAAAAAATTATAAACCACTATTGTGGAATCATCCCATAGTATTCATTTGATTTTCACAATGTCTATATATGGATTTTGGCTTCAATATATGGAATTTGAGTGTGTACCTCTTAGATGATTTATCCACTTCAAGCTTGGGAATAATATCATGAACATTTCTTCCTCTATCATGTTTATTTCTATCATGTTGTAGTTACAAAATTTCATCCCCAAATCTTCTAAGTTACATGATGATCTTTTGGGAATTGTGGTCACTTTAAGGTTTCTTTGTAGGGTGACATGTCTTTATTCAATGTTGCATCTTTTTTAGAAACTAATGACAAATTTTTGAATTGGGATAGTATCTCTAATGATACATTTGTAGATGATTCTAGGACATTGATTTCTAAAAACTTTAAGGGAAGGGGTTTGTGATAAGGTTCAAGATTTGTGGTTATCTTAGATTTTTGGGATCTAGGTATGGAAGGTGAGTTTTTGATAATTTAGGATCATCCTTTCCCTCTATAAGATTTCAAGATATTTAGAGGACTTGATGTCCTCGAATATATATTCTCATGTGATCTATAATGCCCTGCCAAGTAACTGTAAGGGAAGTTGTAATTAATGACTTAAGCAAACCAATTTTTTTTCATTAAAGTGTAATTAACATACACATTCACTTACTAATTAACAACAACCTCTAAGGCTACAAGGTTGGGATTACTTAAACCCACACAACATCTTACATATAACCATAGCATGAAACTACTTTAAGTAATAAGTATTAAATCAACATAAATGTATAACATAGCATAATGAGATAACCATCCAAGATACAATTTTCATGATCATTAACATAATCAAATAGTTACATCACTCATTCCCAGAACGAGGCAATAGTACAAATGTGCTACAATTACATAATTTCACCTCATAAACATAAGAGGGATAAAATATCTTATACAAATAGAAATATTACAATGCTTGAATTAAAAACAAGAACCACGAGCTGTCCAACTGGATGTCTCACCACCAAGTACTGAAGATAAAGGGGGACCCAACAGTGTATGGTGCATGTTCCACCCAACCAAGTGGTACTCGAAATCCCACCCCCCATGCTAGGAGATAGTAACAACGTAACATGGACAAAGATCTACAACCTCTAACCAAAGGCTGACTCATACTAACACAACCAACCAAAGAAATAAACAAGTACAACTCACACATCACTGACATAGGTCACATTGCTTCCAGACATGAAATAGATCAAGTATGTTCAGAGAACCATACACATAAAGCAATTAACAACTGTTGTCCTAGACAGAGTGTCATCGCACAGCTAGTCATGAGATCCCCCTTGGGCATTCTTCATAGGCTCTGGTAATCCTGGTGACCTCAACCGAACCCCAACCCTCATGCTCACTCATGCGGAATCAAATACCTCTCGTAAGGCCAAGATAGATGACCATGCCATTTAAGGCCTTCCCACTCATCCTAAGTCTAAATGAGCCCTTATGTCTATGAGTGAGGCTAAATTATCTTGATTAGTGTGAAATGCATCATAATCATCTAAGTACATTAATTTAGTTATCACTTGATTAAACTACTTCCAAAGGTTACCCAGTCTTACCTCTTACGGGCTCTGGCCCCTAATGGAAGCCACTCTTCTATTTGACAACACACAAACAAACTAATCACCAAGGGTATCTCAAGTACATACAACTTAGGTATCATAACCACTCCATCTCTAGGAGGAACCAAACAATGGAACTCACTCCAACAATTGGAGGCAACAAAATAAATAGTCCACTCCTTTCGAAGGAGGTACAAAACATCCCCGTTCATGGAAATCGGTAAATTACTGAAAGGACACCATGCACTACCCAAGGGAAAAACAACTGGTTGACATAATGAATCGACAAACCTCATCCTCTAAGATCCTCTAGAAGACTTACAATTTGGACTAACACTTAATCCCATTTCCCAAAACACAACTTGATGAAAATATTACAAAAAGCTTACAAGTCATTAATCAAATCTAATATTTGGATTTCTTAAATCCATCCTCAATCAATAGGTAACATTGACAAAATCAAAGGTACGATAACTGGGTTAACTCAAATAATCATTTAACCCTATTACCTCTTCCATTATTGAACGTTTGAAACAATTAAACTCACTTCCCTTTACGAAATACAGAGGAAATAAAACATTTAAAGCAATCACAAGGAAATTACTATTTTTGGATATTCTAAATCCATATCCCTTACATACTCCATTCACAATAATATAATTGCCCTAATAGAAAATAAATAATTGCCTCTTCAATATAAACAACTCCTTAATTTACTTTTAAAAACATCATAAATCCATGCAAGTAAACCCTTTCCATTTTCTAACCAAATCTTATATCTCTTCAACTATCCATTTAAAACATGTAATGTATAAAATATCTTTTTCCTTATCATTTAACCATGCACTCAAATTATTTCCATTTAAATCTCCAATAAGGTTACATTGCATTCAACAAAATAAAACAAAATAGATATTGAATATACATTAAATATATATCCATATATTTAACTCTATATATACATTTTATATAATATCTGCTATCTTTTACATGATTAATTGAAATAAATAAAACCCTATTAAAAATATTAAAAATTTACACATTATCTTTATTAATTATTTCACTATCCATATATATTTAATATATATTATTAGATTTACATTGTAAATAAATATCATATATATATTTATTTATTTTTACTAAATGATTTACTATTCATGAAACCCTTAAATTCCTTTGGTATGGCGGACAAATTCAGTCAAAGTTTTAAATTCATATTATAGTAATAGCCAAAACCTGCTCCAATGTATTTGGGGGAGGGGCGGCTGAGTAAACCCAGCCGACCCTCTTCCCAAACACATTGGGCACGGGTGGCGGTGGTAAAGAAAGAGGGGCTGTGGAGGGGGGTCTCCCTCCACACAACCGCTCCCATACAGGGGCGGTGGTGGGGAGGAAACTCCTCCCCCATCTCCCTTACAAAAACAAACCCCCATTTTAAAAAAAACAGCAAACAATTTGCTTAAAAATAAAATGTGTCTTTCATAAGTCTTTAAACAATTTTCAGAAATTTCGTTCGTCGTATGGATGGCGAAAATAAAATTAAAACTAGTATAATATTAACATATAAACAGTATATATATATATATATATATAAACGAATTTAACATGACAAACAAATTGGGGAAATTTTATGAAAACATTCACCTATAGGTGAAATTATGCAATTTTTCTAGAGAACAATCAAAATTCACAGAGGTTCAAAACTGATTCTTTTAATCCATATTCTTGAATTCATAAACAATAAATGAACGAGAAAACTAAAAGGTATCTAAGTTATAACCAGAAGTTTTCAAATCCTCTAGTTTTCTCCACCGCAATTTTTATAGAGGTTTTAGAAATAAATTCATTTCTACAGTGAATTAAATCTTCTGAAACAAATCTAAATGTGTTGTTTTACCCATAAGTTTGATATAATAAATAAACTATCAATTTTCTCAAATAAACTAAATTCTATAGAGGTTTCCTAATTTCCCTGAAGAAATTTCATGGGAAAAATAAAAGCTTTTAATCTTATTTATTTATTTTCTTTCTTCTAACAACAAAATTCTTCTCCTAAATAGATTTAACAAACAAATCTTTAATCACTACAATTTTAAAAGCAACCAAGAATAATACAAAAACATAGAAGAAAACCTAAGTCAAGAAGCTCCCGGTAATGGAGATTTTGATGCAGAGCCTCCTCCAAAGCTTCCACAACTTCTCTTCAACAGTACATTGATTCCAACCAAGAAAGCAACCAACAAACACAACAAGATTTACGAGAACAATTCCAATGTAACTCCACAACCAAGAATTTCCCAAAATAATCCTCTGTGTATTTTTTTCTCAAAAATATCCTCACACCTGTGAAGAAGCTTTTCCTCTCCAAAATTCTCTCCGTGAATGAATTTGCAACAAACCCTTCTAATTAATTAAACTTACACATGTTGGCATAATTGAAAATATCTTCAACAACCAAATCTAATATTGATTTCATTTAATAATTCCAAATAATAAATAGTTCCAAAAATTGAAAATTAATTTCCCAAATACAAATTCAATTCCAAATTCTAATTTAATTCCCACTAATTGAAATAAAATTTCAAAATGAATTAAATTCTTTTCTTTCTTTTAATTTACTTAACATCCCATTAATTAATTAATTTAATTATTTAATAACTAAATTCATCCCCATGGATTAAATTTAATTTAATTAATTAATTTAAATATAAACTTATATCCACAATTTCAATTTTAAATTAAATAACCATCAGCATAATTTAATGCAATAATTCTAAATATTTATTTCCAAATCAAAAATCTCTTCAGAATTAAATAACATTAAAACATGGCAAACAACAACTCGACACACACAATTGACGACACACTATGGCTAGGGTGTAGACTTGACACAAGTTACCTAGCTACTGTCTCCCGTTCAACTTAACTATTGGATCGACACACTCAAACTTGTGAAACCAGGTGGAGTCGATGTCATGTAACTGCAAACCTAAAAACCAAGTAACCAACATCATATATATACAAGCAACATAAAATACACACCGTGAAGAGGAAATCACGAAATCGTAGGGTGCTCACAAGCGAGTGATGCGAACCCGTCCCCTTCACCAATACACTCATCAAAACTGACATTTCCATCTTACTCAATAATCTCATATGAAATCACATGTTATTTCTACTAACATCATTACACCAATTAAAGCATTTAAAATAAAGCATCAGATAAACCGCATCACATCAAATAGTCTACTGCTCTATAATTAGTGATTAGATAACACACACAAGATATAGTATCAGAATATCTAGAAACACAAATCAAAGTAAAACAAGGACACACTATCTAGTCCAGAAAGAAAAATGGAGGGGTGTTACATTCTCGCCCCCAAGGGTTAGGCTTACTCCTGGAAGCCTGCAAACAAGTAGCCCAATATAGCTCCCTCAAACAAAAAACATCAAATCAAAACCTTGACCCCTGAGGACAAGTATCATGTACTGCATGACCAACTCCAAAAGTCTCAACTACATCACCTTGACATCCAGGCTGATGGTTATCAACCGCAACATATGCACGATGAGACCTACCTACATCCCCTACTATCGACTCTGAAACTACTGGTCCCTGATGAAATCCAAAAGTCTTCCAATGTGGACAATTCCTAGCAAGGTGGCCCTGCTAACCACAATAGTAACACCCAGTGTTACGATCAAACCCACTGCCTCCTATCGGTGTAGTAGACTATTGCATACTACCTCAATCAGCTACAAACTGTGAACTCTGCGCTGGTTGCTCCTATCGATTGTGCTTATTGCACCACCAGTTCCAGTTCCTTCTAGGAAAAGAATCACCATCATCCCGATATGTCTGAGAGTCCTTACGCTTTCCATGTGCACTCTCATGTTTCCCACTCTGAGTAGGCCCCTGCTAAGTCATCGGTGATCCAACTCCCTGAGTCTGACCCTGTCGTGCACTAGACCCAGCTCCAGAACCACTACCAATATGTACACCTGTATGGCCTCCTAGTGCCATAGCTAAGTTCTCCTCGACTAGTTGTGCCTTCTCCACAGCTGTCTCCATAAATTTGGGCTCGAAGACCCACACACCACCACTAATACATGCATTCAAACCCCTAATGAAATGTTGCACGAGCATCCCCTCATCATCACCTATTCCAGCGAACTGTTTAAGTTCGTAGAAACGTCTCTCATACTGATCTACATTCATGGCTAGCTAACGTAGGGTGTGGAACTCATTCCCTCTACAATGATGCCAATGGTCAGAAAGAAAGCGGGCTCTGAACCGCTCAAGGAATATCTCCTAGGACACAGTACTCATATCAATGTGGAGTTTCTACTCCTTCAGTCTCCACCAAGTGGCTACAAACCCTCACAGGTGCATAAAAGCACACCGTGCTTTAGTATTACTATCAAAACAATGCATAGAAAAACATCGATCAAGAGCTATCAGCCAAGTCTCAGCCTCTAAACCGGCTTGCTTTTCTGCCCAGTCTTGCATGTATACACAACATTTTTCATGCTTATGTTCTTCGGCCATACCATCTAGATGTTTCTCATGTCCTTGATTGGAATTCTTTACAGGTAGAGGACGAGTAGCTAGCTTTGGAGCCTGTGGCCGTAACAGAGCGTAGAACACTCACTTTTCGAGGGCTAGATATTGATCAAGTCAGAGTTTAGTGGGATCCCACGGATGATGCTTCATCCACCTGGGAAGATGTAGCTAGGATGAGGGAATTATATCTCTACTTGTTTGTAGGCTTCGAGGAGTAAGCCTGGTTCTTGGGGGGGAGAATGTAATACCCCTCTATTTTGCTTCATGTTCAAACTGCTTTTATGCTTTGTTTTGGTTTCAACTACTATGATACTGGGCATACTTTTTTATGTGTGTTTTGATCGCTACTTATAGAGTGATGAACTATTATTTGTGTGATGTGGTTTATCTGATGATTTATTTTACATGCTTTAATGATGTAATGATGTTAGTAGATATAACATGTGATTTTATATGAGATTATCGAGTAAGATGTAAATGTCAGTTTTGATGAGTGTATTGGTGAAGGGGACGGGTTCACATCACTCGCTTGTGAATGCCCTGCGATCCTATGAGTTTCTCTTCACAATGTGTATTTTATGTTGCTTATATATATATGATGTTGGTTACTTTCTTTTCAGGTTTGAGTGTGTCGATCCAATGGTTAAGTTGAACAGGAGATAGTAACTATGTAACTTGTGTCAAGTATAGACCCTAGCCATAGTGTGTCGTTAGTCCTATTTGTTGAGTCATTGATTTCCATGTTTTAATATCATTTTATTCTGAGGGGTTTTTGATTATGGAAATCAATATTTAGAATTATTGCATTAAATAATGTTGTTATTTTTGTAATTAAAGCTGATATAGTGGATAGAAGTTTATGTTTGAATTAATTAATTAAGTTTAATTTAATTAATTAATTAAATTTAATCCAATGGGTTGAATTTATTTATTAAATAATTAAAATTAATTAATTAAATCTTATGTTGAGAAAATTAAAAGAAAGAAAAGAATTTAATTTCATTTTGGAATTTAATTTTATTTGGTGGTAATTAACTTCAATTTGGAATTAAATTATTATTTAGAATTATTAAATTAAATGGAAACTAGATTTGGTTGTTAGAAGATATTTTAATTTTGCCAGCATGTTGGAGTTAAATTAATTAAGAGGTTGTTGAAAGATTATTCACGAAAAGAATTTTGGTTTGAACAAAAAAAATGAGGAAAGTTTCTTCACGGGTGTAGAGATATTTCTTTTAGAAAGGATATTTTTGAGGAAAAAAATAAAATAGAAATATACAGAGGATTGTTTTTGGGGAGATTCTGGGCTGTAGAATTGCATGGGAGTTATTCTTGTAAATTTTGTTGTGTTGGTTGGTTGCTTTCTTGGTTGGAATCACTGGATTGTTGGATAGAAGTTGTGGAAGCTTTGGAAGAGGCTCTGCATCAAATTTCCATTACCTGAAGCTTCTTGACTCAGGTTTTCTTTTGTGATTTTGTATTGTTCTTTGTTTGCTTTTAAAAAAAACTGCAGTGAATAAAGATTTGTTTGTTAAATCTATTTAGGAAAATAATTTTTTATTAGAAGAATGAAAATAAATATATAAATGTAGAAGCTTCCGTTATTCCCATGAAATTTCTTTAGGGAAATTATAAAACCTTTGTAGAAAATTATGGTGGAGAAACCTAGAAGATTAGATAAATTTTGGTTATAAATTAGATCCCTTTTAGTTTTCTCATTCTTAGATTGTTTAGGAATTCGAGAAAATAGATTAGAGGATTAGTTTGAACCTCTATGAAATTTAGGAATGTTCTCTAGAATTTTTTTTTTTCTCTTCCTGTAGATGGTTATTTTCTTTATAATTTGCCTAATTTAACCAGTAAATTAAATTCTGTGTAAATATATATATACATTATATGTATTATACATTAGTATATATACATATAATAAATATATATATATATATATATATATTCATTTTTGTATTAAAGATTTAATTTAGTAATTTATTTTTTTGGATATCGTTGTCCATACGACGTTCTTGGGAAACGAATTCTGGAAAAATTCATTGAAATCGTAAAATTGTAGGTTTTGTTTAAAACAAAAAATAAAAATTATTTATGTTAGTGGTTGGTGGGGGCGGATGTACCCCCACCGCTCACTGTACTCCATTGTGGGAGTGTGCTTCCATGGCAGCAGCGCTGCCCTCGAACTTGGGTAGCCGGCTATACGTATGTACAGTCTGATGCCCTTTACAGTGTGGTCGATTGTACATGCATACAGTCTGGCATCCCTCTTGAAGTTTCGGGTTCTGTGTTAGTTTTAAACAAAAAAATAAAACATATGTTTGGTGGGAAAAATTTATAAGTTATATTTCCGTTTTTCAGAAATCTATATGCTTTGGCTTTTGTGAAATTTAATGATAGAACATTAAAAACATATATACATTATGTATATATGTATATATATATATATTTATATATTATCAATATTATAGGTTGTTATTTTAAGTAGTTTTGATTTCAAATTAATTATAATTTTATGTGGATTAAAATTTGAAATTGGGAAATTTAGATAATTTTGTAGAAATGGATGTGTTAGTTGTGAAACTAAAGAAATTTTCTTGCATGAGTATATTATGATTCAAATGTAATCAATATCTTGTTTTGATAAAATTAGAATTTTTTTCCTTTCCTTGTAAAAGTAAAGACAATTATTTTAGTTTATTATATGTCTGGTTGAAGTAATTGATTATTTACTACAAAAGTATTAGGTAGGGAAATGGATTTAATATATCCAAAAATAGCATATTTCCTTGCCATTGCTGCTTGTTATTATTTATCCTTACGTTCAAGTTTTGGGAAAAGGGTTATTTGAGTTTGAATTTGTAAGTCTTCTAGAGGATGTGGGTTGTTGCTTTGTTAAGTCAACCGTTCGTATTTCCCTTGGATAGTGCTATATGTGATTTGTTTCCTCCAAGTGTTTGGAGTGAGTTTCCTTACTTGTTGCCTCCTAGAATAGGAGAGATTGCGTAGTGTAGTTAGTAAGCACTTGAGTTACCCTTGGAGGTTAGTTTTGTATAGTGTGTTATCCATTAGAAGAGTGATTTCTATTAGGCACCGGAGCCCAAAGAGGTAAACTGGGTAACCTTCAGAAGTGATTTAATCAAATGATAATTAAAGTAATGTACTTAAATGATTAGGATGCACTTCACACTAATCAAGATAACTTAGCCTCACTCATAGACACAAGGGCTCGTTTAGACTTGGGATGAGTGGGAAGGCCTAGAATGGCAAGGTCAACTATCTTGTCCTCACGAGAGGTAGTCGATTCCGCATGAGTAAGCATGAGGGCCGGGATTTGTTAAAGGTCACTAGGAATTTCGGAGCCTATGAAGAATGCCCAGAGGAGATCTCATGACTAACTGTACGATGACACTTTGTCTAATATAACATTGAGTTTTGTTTAGTGTGTATGGATTCTTTATCATACTTGATTAATTTTATGTCTAGAAGCAATGTGACCATGCTAGAGTTAGACTTATATTGTGCATATGTTTGGTTGAGTCAGTATGTGTTAGTATGAGTCTGCCTTTGGTTAAAGGTTGTAGATCTTTTCCCATGTTACATTGTTACTATCTCCTAGCATGGGGGGTGGGCCTTCAGGTACCACTTGGTTGAGTGGAACATGCACCATACACCGTTGGGTCCCCCTTTATCTTTAGTACTTGGTGGCGAGACATCCAGTTGGACAACTCGTGGTTCTTGTTTTTAATTCAAGCATTGTTGTATTTCATAATTGTAATAAGTTATTATACCCCTCTTGTGTTTACGAGGTGGAATTATGTAATTGTAATACTATTGTACTTTTGTCTCATTCTGGGAATGAGTGATGTAACTAGTTGATTAAGTAATGAATTTATATCATGGTTGTTTATCTTCTTATCTTATGTTGTTAAGTATGTTGTATAAATGCTCAATTCTTAAAGTAATTAAATGCAATGATTATAATGATGTATGTTGTATGGGTTT